>JAAAKG020178170.1:0-26395 GCA_010014905.2 Druon quercuslanigerum | reverse complement strand
GTTTATCTGCGTTATAAGTTTAACCTTCTTGATTCTGATTGAAATTTGAGTAAGGGCTAGTCCGTAAATTCACAACTCTATTCCTCGTTAAAAGTTACTCCAAGAATGACCTCGACCTTTTTGTCAAAAATAGGGGTTCCCATTTAAAAAAGCAAAATTGACCTTGAAATAACCTTGAAGATCAAGTTTAAGGTCAAATTCAAGTTCACCACTGGATTCCTCGTTGAAAGTTACTTCAAGAATGACCTTGACCTTTGTGAAAAAATATTTACCTTGAGAGGTATTTAGGTGTATCGAGACTTTTTGAATACCCTGTATAACAAAAACTGTACCCACACCCCCGTACTCTATCTGCTACTCAATATCCTTAATACCTTTCCGGGAACCCACAGAAGAAGTGTGAAAAATGTTATGCAGCTCGTTCACAGACTGCAAAATGCCCCCCCCCCCCTCATATGCCCAACCACATGTTTGTCCCTCCATACTCTTACGACCTGTCTGGGGGCACAAGAATGTGTGTGCAAAGTTCGGTACCGATTGCCAAAAACTGTAGATTTGCATAAGTATCATACGTTTTGGGCCAGTTGATGTTATATATTTGAAAAAAATTTACCTTTTCCCAACTCCATCTTCTTCCTAATACTCTTACAACCTGCCTGGAACCCCAAATATTAAGGGTGAAAATTCTATGTCAATTGGTCGAAAACCGCGACTGTGCCCCCTCTCATCTGCCACAAACCTAGTTGCCCCCCCCCCCCATACTCTGACTCCCCCAATATTCTTACGAACTGCCCGGGAGCCCAAACAATATGCGCGAAAAATCTGATGCTGATTGGTCAAAAACATTGCCCCCTCCTACGTCCCCACTCTTTTGCATGCCCCCCCACACTCTTGTGACCTGTTTGAGAGCCCAAAGAATATGTGTGACAAATTTGGTGATGATTGGTCAAGAACTGTGGTTTAGTAGAAGCATCATACGTTTTAGGCTACATATATAGTTATAGGCACACGACGCGCGGCCGACTTACTACACACGCGCCTGGCAGATGTGAAGCATCGAAACTCATTTTGTCATATGTATATATATATAACAAACAGTAGAACACAATGCGATAGAAGATTTAATTGAGAAAGTCTGTGTCACTGAGGTTAGGGATATAATTTACAAATTAAAAACAGGAAGGCTGCTGTGTAGACCGTATGTGTAAGGTTTACATCGTAAAACTAATATTGGAAATGAGCAAATTCAGTTTATGAAAAAATGACAGAAGTTGTAATAGAATGTTTCATAAAACGAAAGTTTTTTTGAAGAATGCGCGTTTTTTCTTAAACGAGACAATGAAACTACGTCTGTTTTATTAGAAACATATTTTCTGAATTTTAATAATATGTATTTTTGGAAATAATATAAAATTTCAGGGACAAACTGAAGTGCGAAGCACGAAGTGGGTGATGAGAATGTGCTCGTCGAGCGCGAAGCGCGAGAACCAACAGCCGCGCGCGTAGCTCTTGATTAGAATGTACCCGCAAAGCGGGCAGATTTTTTAACTTAGTCATGTCCAAGCTAAGCATAAATTTGTGAATTTGTGGGAAGAATCACATAATAGGATAGAATTATTGGAAGAGAAAGAGAAGGAAGAAAATAACTGAGGATAAGTTAAGAATCCTTTTTTAGTTCACTAATGGACTTACTAAAATAATATCAATTTGTTATTTAAATTAGTAATTGTTGATCGTTTAATTAAGGGTTTGGCCCCTACTCATGGTACACACTATCTTAACGCTTGGAACACGTACAAGTGGTCGCTAAGATTCGAAGGTCGCCCATCATTGCTTGATTAGGTCCAACTTTAGAGCTTTTTTTGTGCTCAAACTACTCTTCGCACAGCAGTTTGCTAGATGACTTTTTTGTTTCTTTTTTGCGCACTATCAAAGATTACTAAGGGTTCTATAGGAGAAATGATTTATTGAAAATAACAGGTGATCTTATGAGTAGACGTACTTTTTTCAGTACATAAAAAGATTGAAAAACGATAAAAACGTGGAATAATTCTGACATATATAGAAGTTTTTCCGAACTCCATATCTACGTATCCGTATCATTCAGAGTCTATAAGAATAGACAAAATTATTTATACCGTAAATGTATGACTAACTTCAGCAAACTGAAGATATGTCAACGTCGCATCCTGTCCACGTGCTCTAGTTTATTCGCTGATTTCGAATAACACGCGTGGTCACCCGCGACGTCAAACTTAGAATTGTGACTATGTGAGTCAATAACAAGTCGAAGCGTTCTCTCAACTGACTTGCTGCGTATCGACGGTACTTCAATAAATAGATTATTTTGTGCAGGATAAAATAATTTTTTTTTTTTGAATTAGTATTGTTTAATGGGAATTATTGCTGGTTGCGTTCTTCTGACTTTCGTAAAGGGTTTAACATTTAATGAACATTCAGTAAGATGCCTTCACAATGTGCCGTCAGATGTGGTGCATTCTTGCAAGAATTTCATGCACAAATCGAACTCCGCAATATGTGCGGACGCGAATTTTTATATGAGTATAGCTTCACACATGTACAGTTTTTTTGCAATCAAAAAATTTTAAATGATTTTTTAATAAGTGATCATGAGGTACTTTTCCGCTGCACGACCAGATGGCATCAAGAACTTCAGGTGGGGGAAGTTTACTTTTACACACCAATATCTGGCTTGTATATTCCCCTCATATTTAAATTTGGAAACGCTCATGCCGCAGTAGCTAGTGTTAGGATGCAATATACTTCTATCAAAGAAAGGCGATTTTTCTAAACCAGAGAATTACACTCCAATAACTCGTTTGACCGCGTTGTATAAGGCCCATACAGCTGTCCTAAACGACAGGATTTTTCCAAGAATTAAGACTGTGTTTGTAGAGATGTGCGAACAATGTGACTCGAAAAAAACTGCAGCAGGCTGCCGAGAGAACCTGCTAATTGACAGGAGCGTCTGCAAAGACGCAGCAGCCCATCAGCGCGCCTTTTCGATGGCCTAAATTGAACACCGGAAAGCTTTTGACTCAACCGCATATAGACTCATCATCTCTCTCGGAAAGGTTGAAGGTTCATCCACACATAGTCACTTGCATCGAGAGCTTGATGCCCATTTGGAAAACTAGATTTATTATCTCATCTGGAAATTATCGTGAGACAGCGAACAATGCACCTTGGAGAGGGGCGTCTTTCAGGTCAGCGGCATGCTCTGCTCTTTTGCATCACACTTTTGCCACAATCTCTCGCACTATACAATTCTCCTACGCATCTCTGCTGCGACACTAATCATCGCGAACATAAGGTCACTCATGCATGTTATATGAATAGCCTAAATGTCTATGCTTCTGGTGCAAGCCAACTAAGACGCTTTAAAAATTGTCGAGGGGTTTACACCCTAAGCTTGTGGGTATGTGTTATTAGATGCATTGACACTGTAGAAACCTATACATACCTAGGTGTGCCTTAAAGACGCATTCAGAACGTAAAATCAGTCAAGGAGTCTCTCTAAAGCAGACACAAGAATCTTCTTCGTCAGATTTGATCTTCAAATTTGGCGTTGAACAAGGTATCTGCGACTAACATGTTGGCCATTCCGGTTCTAATCTACTCGTTTGCGGTGTTTTAATGGACGAAGAGCGAGCTTATGGCCCTTGATATCGCCACACGTAACAGCATGCATAAGCATAAGAGCTTGCACATCAATTCGTCTGTTCCGCAATTATACGTCTCACGCCAGCAAGACGGTCTGAACCTACATTGTCTTCATAACCGAATTGTTATAAGTACAGCTTACATAGTTGAAAACGGTCGAAACACTTGGGCTTAATTTTAACATCAGAAGTGAGGAAACTGAATTACTCCATCTAGATGCTTCACTTATAAAAGCCGAAGTAAAAAAGACAAAGTTTAAAATATTCCGTCAAGAGCTACTTGACAAGAAAATGCACGGAAACTTTCACAGACATGTAGAAGAACAGTCCTTATCAAAAGAGCAAACTTTTGCTTTACTCAAATCATCAAGGCTTATTTCAGTGTCCCACTCACGCGGGAACATCGTATCTCTACAGACATATTGCGACCCTAAGATTGCTTTATTGTCGCTCTTACGGCGTTGACCGCGAACCTGCCCTGCTAAATGCTCCGAGAGAGACAGAATCAATTGTCCAACACGGGAAGCGCCAAATATTCTAGAACTGCCATTTTCGGAGAGGAGTCTCCGTTGCACACTCGAGGCAACAAATATTCGGTTAAAGTAATTATCTTCGTGATCGGTGCTCTCGGGGGTGTGAAGCTATCACTGGTTCGTAATACTAAAGCCATATCCGCAAAAAGTGTAATACCTTGTATTACACTTTCGAGTGGGTTCACTCGACTCACAAGGGAACATCGCGTAATATCCCACACGGATTTTGCTAGGAATACGTATGAGTGTTCTTGGAGACCTCTCGAAAAAACAGTTTCAACGTTTATCCGATTGGGGTCTTGTTCATTGGGGTCGCAACGGCGTAGTGGACAAAAACTGGCCCAGTTTTATACGACAATGGATTTCTGAGAAGAGAGGTGATGCAGTTAGAGGGAAAATTAAGCACCCCACTAAAGCTTACAGAGAGAAGAGAGTTAGGCAGAATATTTTAAAAAACCAGAGTGGCCGCAAAGCCAGTTACTAAGAACAAAAGAGCCAAAAGCAAAGGTCGACAGAGTGCAACCGTTCAGAAGAGATAATTTCCGAAGTAGAACTCGAGTTGGGTGAAACGCGCAAAGCGGGAAACCTGCCTTACCGATACCGACAGAGAAAGAACTAGATAGGACACCTAGCGGATTAGCAGGACCATACGTTACGCACACAATGGGGACTTCGAGGATATGTATATAAAAAAAGAATTTAAAAATCTAGAACTTTACGATGTTGAAATTATCAAGATAGAAAAATAAACAAAGAAGAGTTTTTCAAGGAACCGAGAGGCGGAACAGCTTTCTCAGTCCAATTTACAGGGAACAGTCGGATAGGTAACATTTTTAAAGTAAAAAGGCTAGCAAGACAAATCGTTTGGTGGGAGAAAATGAAGAAAATAACCTGATACAATGCGAAAATTGTCAGCAGCATGGACATGTCGCAAGGTACTGTAACAAAGCGTACAAATGTGTGAAATGTTCAGACACTTAGGAAGGGAAGAAGTTTTCTGTGTGAACTGCTAAAAGAAGTGTCACAATGCGTCATTCAAAGGTTATCCTTACCTTTTGGAGTTATATGAGGGAATGAAAAAAAGTAAACAAAGAATAAACAAATTAGAAGGTATAAATTTGAAAAAATAGCACAATCTATATAAGTAGGAGATGGAAATAAAACATTTGCGGAAATAGCGGGGGCAACACAGAAGAGGATAGGTTAATCACAACAGTCTTTGTGCTATTAAAGTCGTAAGGTAGACCTATTACCACAAACTAAATGTAAAATTAGTTATCAACGCGTCGAAAATAGAGGCGCTTTTTAACATAATTGGAAAAGAAAGTGGATATCACAAATAATGTTCACAACTCCGGGGCTAGAGGAAATGAGACCGGGAAAAAAATTCCAGAATTAAAAATAATATTCATAAATGCTAACTCGCTAGTTAAAATGCACAGAAGATCAAGACATAGTTTTAGTCAGCAAAACACAACGAAGCAACAAACGTAAATTTAATTTAGAAAATTATTTAATAATTAGAACAGATAGGCCGGATAATAGAGGCGTAGGAGGAACAGCTATAATAAATAAACATAAAATATCATAAAGTTAGAACACATGAAAATAATACATTAAAAATCCGAGAAGCAACAGTCATAAAAATAAGAAAACTTTTTTTATAATTAGCACATACGCAGCGGGGGGGCATAAAGGGAGAATTTTTCTAAAGACCTAGATTCTCTTTTGAACATCTTAAAATTATATAAAGCAAAAAAACAGCTGCATTCTCGCGAGTGACCTTAATGCTAGACACTCGGACTGCTTAGATAGCGAAATCAATCCCAGAGTAACGTATCTAAATAGATGGTTAGACAAAAAACGAAATAATATTTAGAGTCAACTTAGTGGGACCAGCTGAACCATCTTTCCCGCGAGGCAACGCGTACCTTGATCTTGGTTTAATAGATAATAGAATACTGACAAAATATCTAAATAACAATAAGTGAAAGGGTTACCCAATTATAGCGATCATAGAACGGTAAGTATCACATATGAACTCAACAATAGCAATCACATAGAAATATGAGAGGAAATAAGGCCAAATAGATATAATTTCAACAAAGCGGTCTGGAATGAACTTGGAGAAATCTTTGTTAATTATACGGTAAATATACGCAACACAGAAACTGAACAAACCAAGGCCATGGAAGCGGCAGTACCGAAAATCAAAAGTTTTGATTCTAACAAGAAGTACATAACACCTAAAATAAAATGTTAATTAATATCGATGCTGTGCCGCCTTCAAAAACAAAACCAGAATAGAGAGGAAACAGGGATGTTTAAATACCTGTTGTTTAAAGTAAAAAAACAAATAGATAAAGAGTATTCGGAATCCATAAGCAAATGGCGGTACAATAAAATCAAAAACATAAACATTCATAACTAAGAAATCTTCCTGAAGTAAGTATAATTTATAGGAAAAAGGCGACATCGGAAATTAATTATTTGAAAATAACAGAGGATAACATAAAATTAATCGAACATGCGCAAATTAACAGCAATTCGCTTCTAAAGGATACCATATTTAACTACATCATAACAGAACAGAGAGATAAATTAGCGGTAATGGGAGCCTACTTCGCCTCGGTTAACAGGAAAAATATAAATATGGGGTAAACTAGGTTGACGGAGGTAATAAATAAAAAAATCAGGCCAATAAAACTACAGATTCAAAACGCGTAAACTCTGAATCATCAACAATGAACTTCAACGATAAACGCAAAGCCTTCAATCCAATATGGGAAATGGATAAAGATTTTTTTGTACTCAAAAACTATACGATATCATGAAAAAAATAAATAATCAACGCTCCTCGGGGACGGATAAAATACCAAATATTACATTAAAGCACCTACTGTCGAGAGTTGTTTGCGACTACACTATCCTCTTTAACAATATTGTAAATAATCTTTATTGGCCAAAGTTATGGAAAATATGCAAAGTCGTACCAATTAAAAAAAAACATAATGGTGAAACACTGCCTTCAAGTTATAGGCCAATTTGCTTCCTACCTAACATATTTACGGTGTTGGAGGTCTTAATTAACCTGCAGCTGACAAAATGTTGCGAGAGAAACGGCGTAATCTCAGACACCTAATTCGATTTCAGACATCAACACTCATCGGTTCACGCGGTCGGTAAAATAACAGCAGATATAAGTAGAGCGCTAAATGAACAGAAATTTGTAGGGGCATGTCTCATAGACATCGAAAGAGCTTTCGATACAGTCTGCAGAGTGGTACTTATTCAAAATGTTACACAAAGGTTTCGCAAAACACATGATTAAGCTTGTTTGGATCGTGATTAGGGATAAAAAATTTGTAGCATGTGATAACGAGCAAAATTCACAATTCATATTTGTATTAGCAGATGGGCTGCAACAAGGGGTGGTAAACTCCCCAATACTTTTCAACATTCTTATGGCTAACAGCTCTTCCTCTTCGAAATAATAATTCAATACTGGTGAGAAGAATAACCTTTGCGGATAACTTTATCTTATTCTTCATGCACAGAGACCTAGATAATGTACAAGAACTATTGCAAGAAAAATTTAGGATTATTATCATACATCCAAATTAAAAGTAAATATAAAGAATTGCGAAATGATACTATTCAGGCCTAATACTAACCAAATGCACAAACACTACCGGAAAAAATGAAGGCATTTTAGAATATCGTAAAATATCTAGGGTTAAATGCGTACGAAAGACTGAGATACGAGCATTTAAATATTTATATTAAAAAGGGAAAGCAGCATACTTTAGTTCACATACGCTTTTTCGTTCGAAACATCTTAACATAAAAGTGAAAATTATTTTTTGATTACTACTCATAAGACAAATTCTGACATATGGCTGCCCGATCTGTGTTAGCCCCAGCACAATGGAAAAGTTAAGATCTTTCAAAAGAAACTCCTTACGAGCATGTACGAAAATGTATAAAGCACCACATTCTGAATATATAAGATAGTAGTACCCTAACGAAGAACTTTATGATAAAGGTAATATTCCTAGAATAGATAACTTCATGATAAAGCTAATAAGAAACTACATAGCGGTAGCGTCAGTATTATCGTAATAATGTTTTCTTCAGAATCAGAAGAAAAACAGGTAGAATAACGCATGAAGCCTTTTGGTATTTACATAGTCTATGACTCATCTAAGATAAAAGAAAAGTATTCTGACTTTAAAAAAAAAAATAGAATAAGAACCAGATATAGATTGTAAGAATACGAATATAGCCTTGCGATACTCAATGTCTTTACCGAAATGAGACAAAAAAGATAATCACAGAAGGAATGTTGAAAAGTATTGGTGGTTAGATCGCGAATATTGCAAAACCCAAAAAGAGGATATTGAAGGGTCTTATTGCCTTTTGCAAGCCAAAAAAACTAGACATAGGTATACAAAGTACTTTTTTGGTAAAAATAGGAACAAGAAAAAAGCAGCCCAAAATAGATAATGTATTCAAAATAGTACATAGGAATCTCAATTCTGTCAAGGAGTGCATTACACTACTCTAGGTATAAGAATCTTTCGAGAGAGAGAAGAATAGTTTTGTTACCAAATCGGGATTGTTATATTACAAAAACAAATGTGAGAGGATGTAATGCCTTACATAAATTTTAGCAAAAATGTTTAGTAAAAAATTATAAACAATAATATTAATTGATAGATCTATGAGCGCCTCGTAGTACGACATATAGATAAACTAACCTGAAGCATAAAATCAAACCATGTACTATAGCGTTATTTACAAACATTGATTCAAAACAGAAAAAATTAGGTGTCCAACTGGAACGCTCGAGATTCTGTGTTCGATTATTTTTGGCTTCGCTTTTTTCACATTCATTTGACTTACATTTTACAGGTTTATTTTCAGAGATAACATAGAAATACAGTATAGTATTGAGTGAGAGGAATAGCATCGTTCATCATCAATCAGGCGCCCCTAATTTCGAAGCCATGCCTAAATGCGTGATTTTCAGCATATTTGATTCCCGAACGATGTCGAAAGAATTTTCAAATATTAAAAAAAATAGTCTCAAAAATTTTCCAAATGCTTTAACATTTTAAAATTTCGTCAAAAAAAGCTGGCTAACGAACTCGACCTTTCTTTTCATTTTCTTATAAAGCGTGCCAAAGTACAATTCAATCGAATGATTCCTTCAAATGTAGCGTGATTACAGACTACAACGACGACAAACAGAAACCGACGTAAACAATTTTTTTTTGACTCAGGGGGTCTCAAAACGTCGACATTGATTAATTAATTTTCTTAATAATTGTGCAAGTATATTAAGCGTTAAATCAGCTCTTTCTTATTTTTTCTTATTAACTGCCCAGGACCCATCACGAAGAGCTTAATGTAAGAGTCTCACCCTAAACCCGTCCTATTGATCCAACCGAGCGAGTGTAATTTAAGTAAGCTATCACTTCTATGTGAGTTTAAATTGAGATTTGGTTTTGAATGAGGACATTAACTTTCTTGGTTCTATGGTAGCCCTGATCAAGCCCTCTGTCCTTCGGTGACTGGTTCGCTGACTTCAGTAATTAGCTTTACTATTTCACCATGTTGATCAACCATAATTTTAAGTTAGTCTGATATATAAGTGTGCTAAGATTACAGGCTGTGTCAGTTCTACTTCATCCCAGTCTATGGGATTCATATAATCTGTGGCCCCAAAATTTATTTTGGCCCAACAAAAGATCGCACAGTTGGCTTAGGTTTTTGATTTTTTGTCCTCCCGTGCTATATTTCTGGATTTCGAAAGCGTGGGAGGCAAAAAAGAAAAAGCCTAAGCCAGCTGTGCGATCTTTTGTTGTGCCAAAATTAAATGTTAAGGCCACCTGGGTGTACCTTTTGTTACTGCGAATTTGGTGGTGTTTTAATTAAAAGTGAATCTATTGTTTGTTATATGTATTTTGGTCCTGTTTCAGGCACACGAAAACGAAAGAAGAGCAGAGGCACTCCTACGTGAGGGGAAGTTTGAGGAGGCAGCTAGATGTCATGAAAGAGTAGCGAATCTCTTGACTGAAGCGCACTCACAGCTAGAAGCTCGAAAACTGGAGAAGAATTTTTTTAATCCTCACTCGGATTCCTCACTTGAGTCTCTTGCTCTACAGCGAGATTATCACAATAGACAGGCCAGAATAGCTAGGTAAATTGAATTGAAAGTTATTTTAATAATTTAAATAAAATTAAGAAATTATGGATCAAAATTACGAGTAATTTTTTACTTTGTATAATTGTATCTAAAAGTTGAAGAGTGAAAATGCATCAAGATCATAAACCATTTTCCACTTTCTTGTGGAGAGACTAAAAACTTGTCATAAATTCAGCATGGCCATGAAAAAAAGGAGAAAGTGTTTTTTAGATATTTTTAAACTGTATCGAAGCAAAAAAAGCTTGCTTACAAAAAGCTTTCAAGTTTCAAGGAAATTAATAAAACAAGTTGTTGAATCGCTTAGACCAATCAGGAAATAAAAGCGAAGCTTGATTGTAATAGTTTTATCGGCAATTTCCGAAACTAAAATAAAAAAAAGTTAAAAAAATTTACAAGTTTCTTGCTCCGTTGCCTTTACCAAGCAGTGACTGTATTTAATATTTAGAAATATGCAGATTTTTGAATAAAATAAACAAAATAGACGTCAAAAAGCAGCTTTGAAGTTACACGGAGTGTTCCACCATGGGCACCTTGTGCTATTGCGCATGCGATGCATAAGGTGCTTCACAGGCTGCAGTTCGCGCGCTCATTTGAAATGTTAAAGAATAAAAAATTTTATTAATAATTAAAAATCATTATATTTTACTATGTTAAATTGATACGTGGGTGGTTTTTAATATATTCTGAGCATTGGGCTACAAAAGAAAATTAGTATTCAGTAAATAACAGCATACAGTAAAATATAATTTTTTATTTACTGAATACGCATTATATTTGTTAACCCAATGCTCAGAATCCATTAAAAACCATCCACATACTAGTTTAATACATTAAAATATACTTATTTTAAATTACTAATTATAAATAAAAAAATGTATTTTTGAATATTTCAAATAAACGCGCCAACGGCAGACAATGAAGCGACTTCTGTATCGCATCGCAGTGGGGCAAGTTGCTCGTGTTGGGAGCACTGGATATACGCTATACAGGGGGCGTGCGTGTAAGCGTACCAATGCACAAATCTTAGACTTTCTGCCTTAAAATTGATGTTGAAGATACGTACTTTCGACCGAGATATGAAGAAAAATTAATTTCCTTATAGTCAAAATTGATATCTGTTTCTATATTTTAAGATTAAGTTGAAAAAATAAAACAACATTTTTTCAATTAGCCCATTTTCGTCACGGCTATTGAATCGATGATTGAAATTAGTTCTTACTTTGACGTTAGAAAGAGACTCTCTGCCAACTTTGGACGACATTAATTACTCCAATTATTATTTTTTTTTTACTTTGTGTCAGTTTATTTAAAATAAGAAATAGTATATTTATTATTTTATTCTACACTACATTGTAGTATATTATTATTTTAAGAAAGTGATTAATGCAGAATTTTTTGAGCAAATAAACCCAATTTCGAAAACTTAGCCTTTCACTCCTTATGCATATTCACCCTCCAATTGTAATTAATTCGACTGAAGATCATTTGAGAGCAGAGGCGGCGGAGTCCTAGGAGGCAATGCCCCCTCCCCAGAGATCGACTAGAGAGGGGCAAAATATTCATTTTCTCCCTCTGAAATTGAAAGAGTGAATTCATCGGAACGTTTGAACTTTTTCTAGAATCTACCAGAAATTCTTATAAAATAATTGAAGTCTGTGAAACATTCTTAATATATCCAAAATCTTTAAAAAATTCAAGGAAATCTTTGGAAAATTATTGAAGTTTCTTTGAAATCTTTTAAATCTATCCGAAATATTTAAAATCTTTGCAAAATCATTGGAATTTTTGGAGAAGCATTAAGGCCTGTGCAATATTTTTAATCTTTCCGAAATATTTGATCATATTGGTAAAATTACGGAAATCTTTGTGAAATATTTCAAGTCTTTGTGAAACTGAAATCTTTTAAATGTATTCGAAATCTTCGTGGAATATTTAAAGTGTTCGTAAAATCTTTTTATCTATACAAAATCTTTGGGAAATGTTTGAAATATTTTTTAAATATTTGATATTTGTGAAGTCATTTCAATCTTAGTGAAATATTTGGAAAATTATTGAAGTCTTTGTGAAATCTTTTGAATTTTGCCGGCATATTTGTGGAATAGTTGAAGTCTTTGTGAAGTCTTTTATATCCATCCGAAATCTTTTTGAAATACTTGATAATCATGAAGTTATTAAAATATTTGGTATATCATCGAAGTTTTAGTGGCATCTTTTAATTTATCTAATAATTTAAATGTATACGAATAATATTCGTAAAATTATTGAAATTTTTGGAAAATCATCGAAGTCTTCGTGAAATATTTTGAATATATCCGAAATATTTGTGAAATAGTTGAAGTCTTTGTGAAATTTTTTTTAATCATTAGGAAATTATTCTAATCTTTCTGAAATCTTTGGGAACCTTTGCTCAATCTTTGAAAAATTTGTTAAAAGGGCCTAGGGGGGTAAGCATGAAAAAGTAGCTCCCGCACGTATCAAGTTCATATTGCCACTATAGGTGGACATTGTTGTGAAACAAAAATCCTCCAAAGGATAACTTAAAAATTTGATTTTTAGGGGAGTTATAGATAAGGAAAGTAAAATCAAAAAAGTCATTTTTCTCGAAAACTACTGAACCGATTTTGATGATCGAAATATATGTTATAGTCGCCGGTAAGACTAATTAGAAAAAAATTATGAAATTTTTAAAACAAAATATAGGGACAAAAAAGTCTTTAAAAATTTTTCAACATTTTTCTGAGCTTATGCTTTAAAGATTTTTTGGAGAAAAAATGCTATCATTGTCTACTTCAACATATATTTTACCCAAATTTTTGATAGGGGTACTCCATGGCTTCAAAAAATAAAATCTCGTGCGGGGCGCCGTGCGTGTACGTAGCGCAGCCCGCGATTCCAACCCGGCTTGTGTGATACTATTATTCTGATTTCCTTATTCACTCGTTTCGAGGTGATTGTCAAATATTTTCCCATCATCATACTGCCTGTCAGTACACTAACTTTCTGATTCCGCGATTCACTTGCTTCGAACAGATCGTTAAAAATTCTCATGGCATCTTGGTGTCTGCCACGGTACAACTTTATGGATCCGCTATTCACTTGTTTTGAGATGATTGTCAAAATGTTTTCATAGCATCGTACGGCTAGCCGCACACTAACTTTTTGAGCTCGTTATTCACTTCTCTCGATCTGATTGTCAAATGTTTTCGCCACATCTAAATGATTGTCAGTACACTGACTTTCTGATTCCGCGATTCACTTGTTTCGAACAGACTGTCAAATATTCTCGTAGCATCTTGCTGCCTGCCACGATACTAACTTTCTGGATTCGTTATTCACTTGCTTCGAACAAAACTTGATTATCATCTGTCAGCAGTAATAATTGTACTACATACTTGTGCCTTAAAATACCTCATTCTTTGATTAAAAAAGGTTTCAACCAAAGATAAAGCTCAAATTTGCTGGCTGCGACGGTTTCTTGATGAAAAAGAAAGGCAAAAAAAGATAATAAAAAATGCAACTGAAGCAAATAATTTTTCTCTTTCATTAAACCTCATAATAGTTGTTAATGACTTTTTATGCCACAATTGTCGACTCTCTATTTATAAAAAAAAATCTCAATAGTGTCTCTAATTCTGTTGAGGAGAACGCCTCTCCTTCCGACAATGACTCAATTAATAATGATACAAGGTTTGAAATTAAATGACGAATTTAACTACAATCCGTGAAGAAGCTTGAGTGCAGTCTTACATTAAGAAGAAAATATACATGCCACAAAGAAATCAGTGCTGTCGAGGTCATATAATCAAAAATCGTATATTTGATGAAGATCTTGGTCTCTTGAAGGTGCATTCTAACACATCATGTATCACTGCATTAAAGTTGTTCAAAGTAATAAAGACCATTTCTATAAGATGTGATTAAAGTTTATTCGAGAAAGTAGGTGAATATAGTCTTTCCGAAAAAGAATTAGAAGTATTTACATGGTATTGGGTATTGGTATTTATAAGTATTGGACTTGTACCTTAAAAAGCATCTATAAGCCGTGCGAGAAATGTGACGAGATGGATCTTTTAATTTGAGCACATTAAACTCATCTTTCGCATACTCAATTCTTAGTTTACCATCTGTATCGACCATTTCCGCCTAAAATAAGACAGGTTGAAAAAGTTGGTATGTTCCAGTAAACAAGATTTTTAAGTCTCTTTCAGTCATTTCCGGAAAATATAAAATGTTGTCTGATGTGACACTTTTAAAAGGAAGTTTCCGACGAAGTCTTTTCCCAAAATTGTTGTTGAGGAACGACGCGATTCTAAAGTATGATCCAATTTTCGGTATCAGTTTTTTATAAATTTTGGGATTCAAAAGGCAATATTTTTGTTTGAGTACGCCGTGCACAGATTCCACTGCCCACCGAATTTTTGTGACCAAACGAGATTCGTTGGATTCTTCCGTGGACAGTTGTTTCCTTTTTCCTTTCAAAGCAAGCATTGAAACTTTAAAATTCTCTTGCTCTAACTTTTCTTTTATGTCTCGAAAACCGCGATCAAGAACAAAAATATCACCTTCTTTCAAGAATTTGCGCAAACCATTTGGATCCTCAATAACACTATTTAGAATTTCGGCATCAGTTTGATTGGCAAAGTATGGTCCAAGCATTTTAACAATGCAGCTGTCAGTTGTGCAAATAGTGAAAGGTTTGCAGAGAGAAACTTTTTTCTGTCTAGAGTAAGGTTTCCTCTGATATTCATTATTAGTGCTATTTTGATGTCTAGCGTAAGTTCCGTCACTAATTGAAAATAATTGATCGTTGATGTCGCACAATTTTTTTGCCATATCAGTTGTATGATCTTGAATAAGATTATTTCTGTTAAGAAAACCTAAACCGAAGCGATGTGGCAAAACGTAATTTTCAAAAGATTTCATTACACTGGCAGCATAATCGGATACATCATGTTCATTTTCTAACTGTAAGATAGAAGAAACCATTTTATTAGAGTTCCCAGTACGTAATTTAAACAAAAGCACTACGAGTGCTTGAGTCACCGAACGGGACTGACTATGTCGGAGCGAGATCAACATCTATTTAAGAGCATTGAGTTGTTCCCCATTTAACCCTGTAAATACTTCTAATTGTTTTTCGGAAAGACTATATTCAACTACTTTATCGAATAAACTTGAATCACACCTTCTAGAAAGGGTTTCCATTACTTTGGACAACTCTAATGCGGTGATACTTGATATGTTAGACTCGAGCTTCTTCAGGGATTGTAGTTAAATTCGTCGTTGATTTAAGTTTAATTTCAAACGTTGGATCATTATTAATTGAGTCATTGTAGGAAGAAGAGGCGTTCTCCTCGTCAGAATTAGAGACACTATTGAGATTTTTTTTTTATAAATAGAGAGTCGACAATTGTGGCATAAAATGTCATTAACAACTATTATGCGGTTTAATGAAAGAGAAAAATCATTTGCTGCAGTTGCATTTTTTATTATCCTTTTTTGCCTTTCTTTTTAATCAAGAAAGCGTCGCAGCCAGCACATTTGAGCTTTATTTTTGGTTAAATCATTTTATAATAAAAGAATGAGGTATTTTAAAAGACAAGTATGTAGTACAATTGATACTGCTGACAGATGATGGTCAAGTTTTGTTCGAAGGAAGTGAATAACGAATCCAGAAAGTTAGTATCGTGGCAGGCAGCAAGATGCTATGAGAATATTTGACAGTCTGTTCGAAACAAGTGAATCGCGGAATTAGAAAGTTAGTGTAATGACAATCATTTAGATGTGGCGAAAACATTTAACAATCAGATCGAAACAAGTGAATAACGGACTCAAAAAGTTAGTGTGTGGCTAGCCGTACGATGCTATGAAAACATTTGACAATCATCTCAAAACAAGTGAATAGCGGATCCATAAAGTTGTGCCGTGGCAGACATCAAGATGCCATGAGAATTTTTAACGATCTGTTCGAAGCAAGTGAATCGCGGAATCAGAAAGTTAGTGTACTGACAGGCAGTATGATGATGGGAAAATATTTGACAATCACCTCGAAACGAGTGAATAACGGAATCCGAATAATAATATCACACAAGCCGGGTTGGAATCGCAGGCTGTGCTACATACACGCACGGTACTCAGCGCGAGATTTCGTTTTTTTAAGCCATGAAGTACCCCTATGGAAAATTTGGGTAAAATATATGTTGAAGTAGACAATAAGAGTCTTTTTTCCAAAAACACTAGAGGTGTATCTAAAGCGTAAGCTCAAAAAAAATGTCGACAGACTTTTAAACATTTTTTTTGTCCCTGTATTTTGTTTTAAAAATTTGATAATTTTTTTCTACTTAGTCTTACCGGTGTCTATAACATATATTTCGATCATCAAAATCGGTTCAGTAGTGTTCGAGAAAAATGACTTTCTTTATTTTACATTCCTTGCCCATAACTCCCCTAAAAATCAAATTTTTATGTTATCCTTTAGAGGAATTTTATTTAACATTAATGCCCATCTATAGTGGTAATATGAACTTGATACGTGCAGGGGAAATTTTTGCATGATTACCCCCCTAGGCCCTTTGTGAAATCATTTAAATCAGTGTAAAATATTTGAAAGATCATTAAAATCTCTGTGGAATTATTTAAATCTATCCGAAATCCTGGCGAAATATTTTTAATCTTTTTGAAATATTTGATAACATTGATGAAATTCTTAGAATCTTTGGAAAATCATCGAAGTCTTCGCGAAATCACTTGAATGTATCGGAAATCTTTATGAAACAGTTGAAGTATGAGAAAACTTTTTAATCTTTTCAAAATCGTTGCGAAATACGAGTATTTGATAAATTTTATTATATTTGTGAACATATTAAAATTGTTGTGTAATATTTGGAAAATCATTAAGGTCTTTGTAAAAAAATTTGAATCTATTTGACATCTTTGCGAAATATATGAGATATTTTTGAAATATTTGATAACATTCGTTTGAACAGTTTTGTAATATTTGTTAGATTATTAAAATCTCTGGGAAATCTTTAGGATATCATTGAACTCTTTGGGAAATAATTGAAATCTTTGTGCAATCTTTGAAATCTATCTGAAATCCTTGTCAAATATTTTTAATATTTGTGAAATCTTTGAGAAATGTTTATGAAATGTGTATAAAATCTTTCTTAAATCTTCAGAAATCTTTGCGTAATTATTTAAATATTTTTGAAATATTTGTTAATATTTGTAAAATTATATAAATCTTTGTGAAATCATTAAAGTCGTAAAATTCTTGAAATTTATCTGGAATTTTTTGGAAACCTTTGAAATCTTCGGGTAATAATTTACATCTTTGACAATATGAATTTTATACATATATTTATAAATTATTATTTGTTAATAAGTATTTACTGTTTACTTATTATTTATTTTTTTATTATCTTTATTTATGTATATAAATTGTGCCATTGAATATAATAAGTCTATGCCTCTGCTCACACCTAGAAAAAAAGGCCTCGCCGCTTCTGCTTAAGAAGAAGTTATAGCTATTTATAGATGCAGGGAAGAGATGATATTAGAATTGTTTCATACATACATAACAAAAAGTCCTTCCTTATTTTTTTCGGATAGTTATCACAAATTACTTAGCTATCACATTTCTTTTAAGGATGAAGCAAGTACGTTATGAAGAGTACAAAGCGACACTGGAGTCACAAAGACGAGAATTCTTTCATGCGCAAGAGGATAACAAGCGATTTTATGAAGACGGTGTAAATGAAATTTTGGGAGAAAAGTGTGAATTTTCATTAAGGAAAGCAATTTATAGAACTATAGAGGAACAAGATAGTCTTTTAAATGTACTCGAGTTACCACATATAGAAAAAAACAAAGAAAACCAGGCGTATAAACACCCCAAAGACACAGGAACTGTGATCGAAGAATTGCGAACCGTCAACTGCCAACTTAGGTCTCTTGTTGGCAGTTTGCTCAGCCAACTGGAGGCTAAAGAAAACAAAGTTAAACAACTGACAGAGCGTTTACATGCTACTTCTGTCGATACTAGTAAAGAAATTCACCCCGATGACTCACATTCCTTTCATTTGGCACCTCTTCCGCCTTTGACCCCACTCGAAATTCCACGATTCGATTTTACTTCGACTTGATTTAACTGAAAAAAGTCGGTGAAATCGCGATCCGACTTTCTATTCCACGCCGCTACTTCTGAAAAATGGATTTATACCTAAATCTAAAATCTTTTTATCTCTATCTAAATAGAAAGTACATGTCATACATGGACCGGTTGGCTGCAATTTGCCAATTTCTACAAAGTACCTTAAATAATAGGTTTAGGTGATTATTTTATATTATGTACATTATATTCTTTTTCATAATTAGTTTTCTCAAAAGGACTTTAAGTAAGTGCAGAACCTACTTATAAGTGTATATTCTCTTGCGAAATATTTCGGTCACCCTGATAGAATTTATGTGTGACTAGTCATATTTATATTTAAAAACAATGCATAAGACTTAGCACGAAACTGTATTTTACTTTACGGAAATAAATAATCATACTTTTTATGTAAATGTATTTACAGTAGAAGTTCGGGGCTGCAGGGGCGAAAAATGTACTCGCGCATCTGGTGCGCACATTCGCTTGTGATCGCATTTATATTGCACACAGGGGGGATAGCATCAAATCAGCGTGCGCAATGTTATCATGAAGGGAATCGAAACTTATCGGACTTCTATTGTAATCATACCTTCTAACAATGTCCATTAGTGACTTTCAAGTTATATCAGGGGAACTAGATGCCGAATTCATAAAAGACAAACATTCATTCCACCGATATTTTTCTAACTTGAAAAGTAATTACACATAGGAAAAGAAAAAAACATTGCAGACGGTTTGCTTAATTTTTTTTTTCAAAGAGCGTATGTTTAATTTTAGTCTCTAGATTCATGCGTTTTCGGTACCAGAAGATAATTAAAATATCAGCAAAATCTAAGATGAGTTATTTGTAATACAGGGTGTCCCAGAAATCTCGTACCGCCAAAAACCAGGACATTGCTTTTTAAATTTTGAGCAGAAAAGTCTTTTGCCATTTTACGAAATTCTCAAAAATAAGCGAGATATTTAATATTTCTTTTGGTTAATCAGCGCGCTTGGCGGGAACAGCGCCAGTGGCGTAACAGCGGTCATGGGCCCCCGAAAGAATTTTGTTTGTTTATTTATATTTGAATCGAAACAATGCTTGATGATGACGAGATGTTTTTCCTTTTCAATTCGCGTGATTGTAATTTTTCCGATAGTTTTTTTAAAAACAAAATTGATCGTTTTGCCTTTCGAAATTTCGAACTTGACAAAATTTTTGCAATTCGGAAAAATTACAATTACGCGAATTAAAAATGAAAAACATCTCGTCATCATCAAGCATTGTTTCGATTCAAACATAAATAAACAAACAAAATTCATTCGGGGGCCCATGACCGCTGTTACGCCACTGGCGCTGTTCCCGCCAAGCGCGCTGATTGGCCAAAAGAAATATTAAATATCTCGCTTATTTTTGAGAATTTCGAAAAATGGCAAAGGGCTTTTCTGCTCAAAATTTAAAAAGCAATGTCCTGGTTTTTGGTGGTACGAGGTTTCTGGGACACCCTGCATATTAATTTTTTCGCTTCATCCGGACCTATTTGGGACTTGAAAGGGAAGCTGGAAAATATTTATTTGGGTCTTATCCGTCCCTAGCGGGGATTAACTCAGTACAAAGTTTCGCTCTATCCAGACATATACGGGATGCTGGGAATCATTTATCCGTGCCCCATACGGAATCTGTACGATAAAAAATTTCGCTGTATCTGGGACTTCTACGGGACGCTGGAAAAAATGTATCCGGGTCTTGCCCACTCCTAGTATGGTTCCAGCCGGGATATATTCAGATCTTGAATAAAAATTCAGAAGATTGATTTTCAAAAGTTTAATTATTAACTGTTAATTAGAATAAAACTTTTTTACATTTTTATACGTTATTAATGTGACACAGCTGTACTAAACAAAGTCAGGAATCGTCGGATAGAAAGTCAGGACTTCTGACACTTTCTGACCACTTTGTTACGTTTCTCGACAGAAATCGTCTGGAGAAGTCAGAATATATTTTCCAGGTTATTTATATTATGTATTTATATTTATTTATGCATATTCTCTTTTACTTATATTTTATTATTAATATTTATATACATAATGACTGCAGGTGTATTTGAACATTTTTGTCGGTTTTGACTATCTCTTTCCCATTACAAGAGACATTATGTTTATCCTAATTTTAAAATTTGTAGAAAAGTTTTTAGGTATCTGAAATCGTCGAAAATCCGTAGATTCAGAATTTGTAACTTTTGAATCTGTATGTGGTAGAATACGTCAAATGGTATCACCTATAATTTTTTTATCTTATATCGGATTGAAATTGGACTAAATTATAGTCCTAGTGAACCTATATTAATTCTCTAAACGACAGGTCCATTTATCAACCGATGGTGAATATACAGGGGCCTGAAGTTTTCACTTTTTCAAGTTCTTTTTCAGCTTTACGTTGTGTAACTTCTTTTAGGATTATCCGATTGGACTTTTATTATAGTGTTTTCGAAAGCTCTTTTTATGTAATTTGAGACTTTCGTAACCATTTTTTTTATTATGATTTTTTTTTTGAAAATCAAAATTAAAATAGATTTTTTGAAAAACTCATATTCCAAAAAATTTATTTAAAAAAAACCATATTTAAATTTTTTACTCGTTTTTAAAAATAACTTCTTTTCATTCTCTCATGATCAAAAAATTACGAAGATTAGTTTTAAAAAAATATCTAATTTTATCCAGCAAAGGATGAAAGGGGTATTGGAGACTTCTGGATAGATCTGAGTATAAAATTTATTTAGACAGTGTGTCCACTTCAAGATACAGTATAAGAATACTGTCGGACAAAAAGGCCAGTCGGCTTTTATAACCAAATGATGAGTTAGCCTGTTGAGTCATCGTGATCCCTTTCACAACTCCAACCTCCAATATTAAATAACGTCCTCGTTATTTCTAAAAAGCGGGGTGGAGGCCGAGTAGTATGTAACTGGGACTGCAGTCAGCCCATTGGGTGCATGAAATATTGTGGTGGGTCCTTTGACTCGGTAAATGATTTTCCCGCACGGGGTGGTATATCCTAGGCGTGCCAGCCAAGTAGTGCCGAGAGTCCACCAAGAATGATTGTGTCTGGTTGCTTGAAAAGTCTCAATTCTATTTCGGCATATCCAAGCTTTGAGCTGAAATTCTTAGTTGTTGGAGGTTAATATACAGATAAATGGATTTTATTTGAGAGAATTTTCAATTCTATTTCTGCAAACTTCAATTTGATTTTTTGTTGAATTACAGGTTTTTATTTAGTATAATTGGTGGTTGCTACTAAAGCCTCATCAGTAGAGACTGCCTTGCAGTGATTTTCCAGGGTTAAGATTGAAGATCTTGAAATGGTTTTTATTTTCTCCTTTTTGTGGGCATCTGATGGTAAGTTTCATATAGTTCAGAGTTAAGAGGTACTACCGATATCCATTTGCGAAGCTATGTATGAAGTTGGTCTCAGCTAAAAATTCATGTACAGGAACCTCGAAGGATCGTGCACATGTTTCTGTACATGAACCTGCACATGAAACTGTACATGTAATCGTCACGGTTCCAGTGCAGGAATTTGGCGAAGGAAATTATACATGATCCTACAAAGAATCCTGCACCGTCAAAGCAACCTCTGAATGGACCTGTACAGATTCCTATACAGGTTCCTGTGCTAAGAAAATTGAGTCGCAGGTTCCTGAACTGTATATAAAATCCCTTAGAGGAAACTATGGATGGAAACTTTAAAAGTATCATTTACAGAAACACGTATAGGTTCCTTTACAGAAAGCCATCGCGAAAACTCATGTTGCTTACAGCTATAAAGTTGCCTTCCTTTTATTTCCTTGAAGATTCCTCTCACTATCGAGAGAGCTAAGCCGCTAGCGAACTCTCGTTGATTAGTTCCTACGCAGATTCATGTATAGCTTCTTGAACATGTTCCTGTACATGAACCTACACCTCAATTGACTCTGAGAAGGAACCTACACAGGATCATTTAAAGGTTACCTTGCATACAGGTTCCTTTGAAGGACCATGTACAGTTTCCTTCACAAAATGCATGTACAGGAACCGTCAATATTATCTGTATAGGTTCGTGTGCAGCTTCGTATACAGGAACATGTGCAGGATCCTCCGAGGATGATATTTACTTTCATCAATAATAGTGTAAGAGGTTCTATCCTGTGATAAAGCGCGCAGCCCTAGCGCAAGCGCAGTAGCACAGGGTGCCAACATGGGCATCACTCTATATTAGATTATGATTGTAAATCTATGCATGTTGCATGGAGAATATATGCACAAGCAGGCTAAAGTATTGTAACCGAAAATAAGCCCATTTTTGTCGTATGAAAATGGTATTCTGAAAACGTTATTCTGACGCACAAAACGATCAGAATTCTTTCGACCAAGGATACCGCGTAATTTAAATAAAACCAAAGACTTCAAACAATTCGTTGAAATAAACATGAATATTATCATACCTTATGATGAGTGTAGTAAAAAAACATATATATTAGAACATGTAGGGATTAACAGTTTTGTTTTTTTCTTGTTAATGTACACTATAAGGAATAAGTAACTTTTAAAGGATTTCTTTATTATTTGAGGAAAATAAACACCATTTATTTGAAAATGATAGGGGATTATTGAAAATCTATGTGTACATTGATTTATCTTGATTTAAAATTGTTCTCGCAGAAAATGGATTTTCATGATCGAAATGATACGATTCAGTGGTATTCCGATGGCACAATTTTGATTGAAAACGAATAGAAGTTGACAGATTATAGGCGACAAACATTTGCAGAACAATTTTTTTCTTTCTTATTATATATCAATGTTTATAGCAAGTTATGCTAGAATTTATGTATCATATGTAATTCATTGAATACTTAAAAATGCTTCATTGCGAGTAAAATTATCTTTACATTAAGTAAATCACTAAGGCGCATGCCTTGTGTATTTTCAGGTTATGTAACCACATGTATCAACCTGAAATGACCGAATCACAAAAACTCGATAAACTGACCCCGACTAGTGGAAAGTACGCGCGATACTTGCTACATGTGCACATGATCCGACTCTCCTGGCTCCACTTTTCCAAGTACAGTTGTACCCCAATATTTGTTCATTGTTTTCTGCTTCATCCAGCTGCAGTTCTTGATCATCGGCTGCTTGAACGAAGTTATCTTTACATAGGATATCCAAATCTAATATTTCGTTGCGCGTCTAAAACCAGAATACACTCGCACTCTGATTAAAGTCGGTTCGTCCAACTCCAAATCTTCCATTCGCTTGCTGTCAAATTTATCTTTGATGTAAGCTCCTGCTAGATTCAGCTGATAGATTCGTACCTTCAGTTCCTTCAGATAATTCATATCCATCCTATGGAAATGAGGTACTTGGTGTTCATTAAGATAAATCCATCTGGCATTCCTGGTATGCAGGTTGTCAATTGTAACTCTGGCCTGGACGACGTTGGGTTCTCGTGATTTTCGTACCATTGTTTGTGCTAACTCTACGGTCGCTTCAGCCATCTGTATGCAAGGGAGATACTTGTTGAGGATCGCCCAAGCAATACGGTAAAAATCGCCGATGTTAATGGCATAGTTCTTGTTCATGAGATTTCCGAAGAACTTAAAAACAGATTTTATGCGTCCATTTCGTGCCTTTACGATCTACCTTGTGTTAGTGATCAATCTTGAGTCATTTGCTTCTTCTGTATCAAATTGCCTTTGTCCACGAACTAAGAGAGGTGGCATTTTATGGTTAATACCAAGATTTTCAAGAAGCGGTAGGGCATCACGATAACCGCGGTCCACAATGATAATGTCATCGTTTTTGAACTATTCTCTCAGCCCATTAACATCTATTTTGAATTCAGTAGTAAGCATGGCAGCATGGTTATTTGTAGAGTCAGAAAGCTACCATCTGGAGCTAAGGCCAGCTTAATTAAATGGCGACCTTCATGAACGCAGTATGTTTGTCTGAGTGCTCTGCAGTAGCTGGGTTTATGGCTATCTACATAAATTCCATCTGTATGGGTAATATCTTCTGGAACTTCAGGAGTGGGATTATAAAGTTCATTTGCGAAGTCCGTTACATGTCTCTGTATATACTGCTACCGTGTTATAGCTGTCAACCCTATGTTGCTGGGAAAAAGACGTGTCATCAAAGATCTTCTCACAATAGAAATAATGAGACTCACATTTTGCCTACTATCGCATCCAAAAATAACGTTTAAAAAGTCATCACTCAGCCCGTGGCGAAGCTGAAACAAAAAATCATCAAATCCTTTTTACTAATACGGGGATATACCCATCGATCTTGTACAACATCACGTACAGCATCGCAATACGTATATAAATCCCTGAATTGCTCGCGTGTTATGGAACTGTTTGAATTGAAATCTTCCTCTGAAAACGTTGCTTCATTATTAAAATCAGGCTCATCAATCTTCGATAATTCATGTAGGCTTTGAAAAAAATATTGCAACTAGACACCAGACAAGCGATAAGGCCTATTACAAAATTTTAAACCCTGCAGTAGCAGGACGTTTGGTATAAAGCCACGCATATCCAAATGTTCAGAGGAACGATGAGTTGATTCCGGTACGTAAATATTTTTTTTACAAAAACATTAACCCTACATTTCACCGAATATATATATATATACCAGAACTATTTCTTCTTTGTTTTAAAACATTGAGTGTCAGTCAATTAGGATCAATTGTTAAATCATTCATCTCCATATTAGTGCTTCGATTGCAGTTCAGGCATATCCTCGTATTTTCATCAATCTCTTGAGCAGCTATTTCATGTTGAGCAAGACGATAAATTGTGATTGGTTGTTTTTGCTCATATGTGGCAACTTATTCTGACGGGCGGCATGACTAAATTCCAGGTATAGAGAAATTCTTCAGCGTTTCTTTTTATAAAGTTGACTCCAATATCAAACAAACATTGTTCCAGGTGAAGAAAATAGGAAGTTAATGCAGATTTTGTGTCAAGAGTAAACTAGAAAGATTCTTTCACAAAAAGGACATACATAATGTAAACAGTTTGAAAATTGACAATCAGGTTGCCATGGCGACAAAGCCTACTTTATTACAAGCCACTGATGCCCGAAATCTAAAAGTTTATTTAGAGGAGGCTTTTTCATTATGACAACCGATTTCCAAAATCAAAAGTTTCAAAATGGACAAAAAAAGGAGACTATGGTTCATAAACAAAATTTTATGTGCATATTTTGTAATCAAATTAAAACGTGACGAGGTTATGGATGGAATGCAGGACTAATGTTGTTGTAAAAGGAAACTATACGTGAGGGAATCATCTCGCTCTGATCCTACCAAACATTTGTTATATATTGTAGTTGTACTACCCTCACATACTATCCCCGTAGTTTAGTCTAGACGACGTAATTGACGGGAAGGGTACAGCTGTACACGAGGCCATCTGCCCTTACACGAATAATTAATTTGATACAATTTAGAACTATAGACAGAAATTTGAATTGTTCCCAAACGTGTTTCTAAATCGTGTGTGCAAAATTGGAATCGATTAAGTGTTACGAAGATCCATTCGTTCCCAGTCGGGTCAATGGGTAGTAGGATTTGAGGTTATGACGTGGCAATTTGATGGCGGCACTTTCGTCTCGCGGGAATTATTTGAAAGCGTTCATTCACTTTTTTTGGTGCAACATGTTTGGAGCAATATTTTTATTTTAAAAAACTGAAAAAATGTTTCGTAATAATTCCCGTGAGCTGAAAGTACTGTCATCAACAAGTTCGCCAATGAGGTTATGTTTTTTTATTGAGATTATTCATTGCATTGGC
>JAAAKG020178159.1:0-26398 GCA_010014905.2 Druon quercuslanigerum | reverse complement strand
TGGTACCAATATTTATAGTGTGTATTGGTTCCATCCCCACTTATTGTCCGATGGCGCACGCAATCGATCGCATGATCCAACGAATCGTCGAATCCTCCCTTATCTCTGATCGGATGTTTACTTCCGAGTCAGAGGCGTATCAATTTTAATGTTCGCCCGTATCTTTATTATTTAATTTTAATTATAAAAATAAGACGGACTCTCTCAAGACATTATTCTTTATTCTTATAAAGAAACGACTCGACAATTCTGAAAATATTGACGCGAGCGACCTTGCTCTCGGAGCAGCCTAAAATAATTGAGCTCATTTCAATTCAATCCATTCCTAACCAATTTATTTCATTTCAGTCTATTACAAATTATTTTATTTTAATCCATTGAATCCAATCCAATCTATTTCACTAAAATCTAATCCTCTCCACTTTTCTTAAATCCAATCCAATTCATTCCACTTAAAATCAATTTAACAATTCATTAAAATCCATTCTTATCCAATTTATTCCAATCAACTTCAATCTGCTCCAATAACTCCAATCCAATCCACTTCCATGCAAACCAATTAATTCTAATCAATTTCAAGCCAATTCAATTTACAAGACGAATGGCGAGTTACACATTATTTTTTATCACACTACATATTTTATGTTAATGCTCAATATGGTTACAAAAAATCAATAGGCAATCGCGGACAATTCTCCAGGAGTGTTACCGAAGAAAGTAACACCCAAGCGCAAGTCTGGAACCGTGCTGACAGCTGAATAGTACCTGCTGAGCGATTTAAAGCAACAGAACGCTCAGGCCTTCCAAAAATAGGTTGGGTGACAATGCTGACCACTCTAGAGCTAGAAAAGCCAGTGAAGATGAAGTCAATGCGATAGATTGGCAGCGTCCGAGAAAATTACATGGCACAACTGCATGCTCTGTGGGGCGAGAAAGACTTAGAGCTATCGTACATTTCGTATTATTATCTGCGAATCCATGCCAAAGTACTCCAAAAAAGGTGCTAGCGGAACGCCTACTCTACCATAGCCAGAACAAACCGGCAACAGAGAAAGAGAGATAACACTAAGACCAACAGCGGTCAGGCATCTGATATAGGGCTAGCTATGCTTAATGACCCGGAGAAACATCAACATCCATGTTTCTCCCATGCCTGAAGATCTGCTGAAATCGATGATGAGCTTCGCGGATAATTTTCCGAAAAATTCGATCTCGGAACTATCAATTTTTATGTGTATAATTGGCCGATGCGAACTGTAAACAAAATCAACCGTTGATCATAAGACCAAAAGACGAATGCATCAACTCGCCATAAAGATGGGCGTCAAAGCTTCTGACCGTCAGGCAGCATATTTTTACTAGATTGCAAATACTATCTGACGCTAAGAGAAGTCGAGAGCGGAGAGAGAGGTGGGTCATGGAAAAAAACAAACATTTTTCTCTATGACCGATCTCGAATCTTCCAAAGCCCTGCGGTTACTGCCGGCCGCTCGCTCAAACCAGAGGAGATCTAAATATTTTAAAGAGAAGTCTACAAAGTGCAACATAGATAAAACAAAGACTCTGAGAACATAAATAGCTTCAAGGAGCTGTGTGATGTCCTCATAACTAACTCCAATTCCGGAGTGGTTGGTGGAAGGGCGTACAGTACTTCTGCCGAAAATTAGTAACTCATATGACCCCAAGAATTGAAGGCCAATCACTTAAAAGAACACAATTTATAAGATATTCACACATATCCAAAACAATAGGATTGCTCGGATAAATCGGACCTGTGTGTCAAGAAATGTATGAAGAACGCGGCTCAAAGAAAGGCGTGACCTATCGATGTCCTGGATTGATTACTAGAAAGCTTTCGATTCGAGCTCCGATACACTTATTATCTTTAAATTAGAAAGCTTAAAGGCTTGTCTACAAATCTTGAGGTTCATAGAGAGATAGATGCCGCTTTGGAAAAGCGGATTTACCATCACATCTGAAAAAAACGTGTCACAATGAACAAGGTTACCATGCAGAGAGGTATCTTTCAGAGCACCACCATGAGCCCACTCCTTTTTTGCATCACATTATTATCACTATCTCAAACACTTCGCCATTCCTAGGGGTACCTTTTCGGCAAGCCTAAAAATTGAAAGAACAAGGTCACCCATGTATTTTACATAACTAATCTTAGGATCTATTCTAAAAATAAAGAGCAACTACATCTAGCTCTAGGGATTGAAGAAAGATACACTAAAGAAATATGAAAGGAATTAGGTTGGCAAAATGCGCCAAGGTTTATTTAAAGCGAGAATTCGCCTGTGTTGCTTTGCAAGAAAATGTTCCTTTGCCCACTTCTTCATACTTCCTGACCATTTTAAGTAGAGTTTCTCTTGCATTTGCGACTCTAAGTTCTATACCCAGAATAATTCTGTTGCATGTTACCACTCTTAATGAATAGAATACTACCTGGAAGGCAAGCATTTTCATTTTAGATACTTCGTTTCTCGCTGACAGTTCGGAAGACGAAATTAGAGCTCAGGGTCTTCAGAGATACTATTATGTTTTCCGCAGTTCAAATAAACCTTGGCGCATTTCGCTAGAGATAGTGGAAATAATGTGATCCAAAAGAGAAGTAGACTCATGGTAGACCTCTTTTCAAAGACCTTTAAAACCTTGTTAGTTTTTACACGATTTTTTTCAGATGATATAGTAAATCTGGTTTTCCAAAGTGACATCTATCTCTCTATGTGTCCTCACGATTTGTAAATAAACCTTTAAGCTTTCCAAAAGATAGGTGATAAGTCGATGGGAAATCAAATCGAAAGGTTTCCAGTAGTCAATCTAGGCAGTCGCTAGTTCACGTGATAGAAAGCTGCGTCTTTGCAGAGACATCCATAGATAAGCAGGGTTTTCTCACATCCTGCTCCGCCTTTCTTTGAGCCGCGTTGTTCATACATTTCTTGTGTTCGCCAAAATACTTCGACCTCCTCTGCTTTAGGCGGGTGGTTAGCAGTAACTGGAGGGTCTTGGAAGTGTCGAGATGGGTCGGCGAGAAACTGTTGGTTTTTTCTACGGCACACCTCTCTCTGCGCTCTCGAAATCTCTTAGCGGCAGATAGTACCCGCATTTTCTCAACAATATCGTGACTGATGGTGGAATTTCTGCCAGATGTTATATAGTTAATTATACACTAAGTGCGGGATTCGTACTGTCTTGCCCAGCCCATCTTAATGGAAAGTTGATGCATTCGTCTTTTGGTCGTGTGATCAACGGTTGATTTCATTTACAGTTCGCATCAGCCAAAGCTCTAGCTGCATTATACACACAAAAAATGATATTTCATAGGTTGCAGTTTTCAAAAAGTTATCCGCGAAACTCGTCATCTATTTTAGCGAGATCTTCAGGCTTGGAAGAAACCAGCATGCTGGTGTTTCTCCGGGTCATACAAAATTTCTCGGTTAGGGGTTACACTCTCATAGAAGCATTCTAGCAAGTTGTGATTGTGTCACTTCATTCATCTAAAAGCCCAAGATTCCGCCGATCCATCACATTGACTCCGTCTTCATTGGCTTCCCCAGCTCTAGAGTGCTCGGGACGACTGCTTTTTAATTTTTTGTATCCATATTCAGCAGAAACCCTTGGTACAGGGACCCGCCGAAAATGTTACACAACCAACTGTAATTGACCTCTTCTATTCTTTAGGTCAGTATCTCAAAAGCTATTAAAGGTACACACAAGTGGTTGTTTCCATTTAGTTTAGCGATGCGGCGTGATAAAAATAATTTGCAACTCGCCATTCATCTTGTGAATTAAATTTTCTTGGAATAGATTGAAATTAATTGGTTTAGATTAAAGTGGATTGGATTGGAGTGGAGTGGAGTAGATTGAAGTGGATTGGAATAAATTGGATTAGAATAGATTTTAATCATTTCTATTTAGTTTAAATTGAAATGAATTAAATTGGAATGAGATGAATTAAATTGAAGTAAGTTGGATTGGAGAGAAGTAGAGTCGACTGGAGTGAATTTGAAGTGAATGGATTAGATCTGAATGAATTTTGCTGTATTATATAGCATACTTGGTCCATCAACTCGGTCCGTTAGGTACAATGAGGGTTCTTGTATCACTAACAATTACTTTGAGGGCAAAAAATCTCGAGAAAGCACTTTTGTACTTTGGCATTAAATTGTTCACAGTTCGCATGGATAAAAAAAATCGAGGGTCATACTGTCTAATGCCCTGTGGCTTGATTTAAAAATACGGATAATAAATTATTTATTTATCAGAACTTAAATTCAATTTTTTTTGGATGTGTTAAAGATTACAATTAATTTGACAAACTCGCAAAAGTCAAATTTTCAATTTAGCGTGAAAGATTAAAAAAGTTACTAAAAATTAATTTCAATTCTCCACATCAAAAATGTTTTATAGAAAAAAATGACTATGGTCCGTTTATTTAAGAAAAATCGTCTATGGTCCAGAATAGAATAATAGCGACAGGATGTGGACATTTTTAAAGATGAAATTAGGGATTGCCCAATAGGCAAGAGTCGGCCAATCTTTCCACGAAGCTTTCGTAAAAATTTTTCAAATAAGGACTCCTTACAGTCCGTATGGAATGCTCATAGCGAACCACAGGTACCTCTTCTTCGTTCCAGGAGAAGGTCTCTTCCGGGAAGGCCAGCTTCTAATAAAGTACTTGGATATGCAATAGACGAACTTGGTTATTCGCGGCTCATTCCTTCCACAAATGTGAACCAGAGATTTGAATTTCGCAGATACGTTTTTCCTACTGATACTAAAATTCGAATTAGAATAGATAACTTGACCTATTCGTATGAGCCAAACCAAGAATATATAGCATTATCAACATCTGATGGTGACGTCTTTGCAATCATGGATAATGGTGACACTCTTCGTGGATTGTATAGGATAGATACACATCATTCGCGAATAAAAATAAATATGATAAGCGGCGAGGTATATAATTTGACCCCAGAAGAAATAAGGGATTGTCCAGTAGGAAAGAATCGACCAATCTTCCCAAGCAGTTTTACGACAGCTTTTGAAAATCACGATTCACTACAGTTCACATGGAAGCCTCATGGCGACGGCAGTCGAAGTTCTTCTTCTTCGGCCAAGGCCAGGTCTCCTCCAGGCAGGCCTCCTTCTAATGAAGTACTTGGATATCCACTCTCAAAACTTGGATACATTCGGCTTATTCCTCAAACAAATCAGAACCAGCGATTCGAATTTCGTAGATACGTTATTCCTGCAAATAAGCCAATTCGATTACTAATAGGAAATGGTTTATATGATCCCGTGCCAACCCGAGAATATGTTGTATTGTCAACATCCAATGGTGACGTTTTTGCAATACTGGAGCATACGGGGATTCTTCGTGGACTATATGGAACAAATACGAGTCGTTCCAGAACCAAAATAAACATGATAAGCGGTAAAATTGAATATATGACTGCAACTGAACTAAAGGAATGCCATGTAGGTCTAAAATACCCGATCTTTCCACGTTATTTTCAGGAAGAAATTTCAAACGAAGATTCTTTACAGCATGTATATCACTGATTCTTTAAAAAAAATTAACCATAGTTTGGAAAGGAAGAAAGAACGCTCAACCAAAAAGTTTTAATTTAATTTTTCACTCAAAAACAATATACACATTATTTTTTTAGTAAAAATATTTCGATTGCTTATGATTTGTTTTGTTGGGTAGAGAAATTAAAAGACACTTCTGTACATTCGAAAATATTAGTTTTTCAGTGCAGTTGCATAAATGTTATTCTGTCCTGTATCATATGTTATTTGTTAAACAACTTTCCTGCTATAATCATGTTTTGGATTCAATGTGCAGGATTTGTACAAGCGAAAAATGATATAGTATATAAAAAATAAATTAATTGTTATAAAAAATTATAATATCAAATAAATTATCTTCGGTCAAAAATCTGTAGTATTTGTTACTCTTATAAACAAAGAACTAGAAAATTCTGATGATATAATTTCAGGAAAATTAAAAAAAATCGATTTTTTCGACCCATTAATGTCCACTAGTGTTTCGCTTATTTTTAACTTTTCGAATTTCGCTGCTCTAACCCCCTAGTTCTGTTCGAATGCTCAAAAGTCAGCTTTTTGTAAAACAAATATTTAAATGCGATAATATGTAACAAATAAGTACGTGTTCCAACGTAGTGTTCAGAATTCATCAGCGAATAAGAATCTATCACATATTTTGAGGATGAACGTTTTTATTTATTGAAAAGTCATTAATCGGTAATTTAAAAATACCTATTTTTTGCTTTCTTAAGGGAACTCGAAAAATAAACATATTTTCTATACTTTATAAGTTATTTATTTAATGACAATAATTAAATTATTTATTTAAATATTTCTCGCTATTTTTTCAAATTTGTTATTTATCTGCTTTTCTTTTTGCTACAAGCTATATTCCTTTCCACTACTTTCACTTTACCTACATTATCTTCATTTCCTTCTCCCTGCCTTTACATTTTTCACTATTCCTAACACCTTGATTATTTCTTTCCTTACTATATTTTCTCCCTCGTCTTTCGTCCTGTCCTCTTTTTGTCCTTGACTCTTATTTTTTTATCACACAAGTTACTATACTTTTTATTTCTCTTATATTTTAGCATTATTTCCATCTCTGTCTTTGCCCTATTTGACCTTTACACTCTGTTGTTATACTTATTGTTATTACTCTTATTTTCCTCTAATGCATAATGACAAAAAGTGATCCATATCGATAAGATTACTTAACTTGAGATTTATAACTTTCTCTCTAACCTGCTCGGGCACAATCGCATGAGCAATTGCTCTTTATTTTCTCCTCCTGATAATATATATATTTCACACCGCCATTCTCTTTTAAATTTATTATGCAATATTTTGCCTTGTTGTGTTAAAGAATGTTCAGAATAAACATCATGTATTAAAACAATTGTTTGCGTTTCGCGGCAAATATGGATATGTCACTTTTAGTTGACCGGGAAAATTGAAAAAATTTGTCCTGGAAAAATGGCAAATGACCGGGAATTTGAAATCATCCCGTTGCTTTTAATATCAATCAGAAGCTACTCGCAGAAACCGAAAAACGATTGAGCTTCATCGAAAAGCCTTCGCTGCCTGCTAAGGCAACTATCCTGGACCCACGATTTAAAAGACTGCCCTACACGGAGGGCGGAAATTTCTCCAAAGCTCTTAGAGCAATTGGTAAGATATTCATGAAACTGCTGTTCGAAAGACTTTATTGAACCAGATAGAAATATAGGTACAAGGATAAAATCCCGTATTTCTATCTTGTTCAGTGAAATATTTCGTATAGGGTACGATAAAACTTTTCTGATTCACAACTTATTTGTTTTATTAACAATTCTGTCTTTTATTTCAGATAATGAACTAAAAGCTAAAATCGCGGAGTCGGGACATAAAGATCTTATAAGGGAGATGCCGCGAATTCCGTTTGCTGAGAATGACCAGAAGAATTATATTTTGAGTCATCAGGACGATATTGGGACTCAGTAGTTTCCTGAGGCGGACACAGATACTGCTGGAGGTTTGTCGGTAGAACTCCGGGAGGATTTAAATCGGCCAACCGCCCCACGTTACGTGAATCTATTTGAAGAATGGAACAAGATCAGGCACGCCTATCCAAATTTGCATAAAGTAGCGCTGCACTATTTGCCAATTTTGGCTACTTCAGTTCCTTCTGAGAGGCTGTCTCTAGACCTGAAAATGTGGAAATAAATTTTTCTAATGTCTGAAATATATTTCCGCCTTTATTTACTAACGTGTGAAATATATCTTCACCTTTATTTTCAATGTAGAAATAAGTATCTACCTTTTTGTCTAATGTCGAAAGGAATTTCCTCTTTATCTTCCCCCTCTTTATCTTCTTGTTCCTCTTTCTGTCTCTTTTCGCGTCCAGTTCCTCTCTCTGTTTCTCGGCCTCCTCTTTCTCCCCTCATCATCACGTTTGTTTCTAAAGTGAAAACAAATTTCTAAATTTATTCCTAATGTGAGAATAAATTTTTACACCTTTTTCTGTGGTGGAAATAATTTTCCACATCAACTTTTAGTATGGAAAAAAATTTCGACACTTCGTTCTAAGATAGAAATAAGTTTCCATATTTCTTTCTGAGGTTAGAATAAATTTGCACATTAATTGCTGGTGTGGAAATAAATTTCCATGTTTCTTTCTAAGTCAATTAAACTATTCTATTCCAGTACGTCCTATTCTTAACATTCGATAGGTTTTTTATCTTCGAATATGATTTTCTACGCAAATTGAATTATTCTATTCTCTACTTTTAAGCTTTGCTAAATAAGGAGCGTTTTTGTCAGTTTCTGTTTGATGATTTTTTTCCCCTCAATTATATAAAAAACCATTTTTGTCAGCTCTGATTTGCTGATGGTTTTTTATGTTCGAATGTAATTTTATATAAAATTTTCAATACATAAATTTTCAATTATGTAATTATTTACTCTAATTGATTTATTTTTAATTTTATGTCTTTTATTAAATAAAATTTGTAATTTTTATCCAACCTTGATCATTGAAGGCTTATGTTGTTCAAGATTCTCTATTATTCTGTTTGTGGAACTTTCATTAAAACTTAAATTTTCAGGAGTGAAATTCATACGAAATATTAATAATATTTTAAATAATAATAACTGGAATTATTTTAAACAAAACTCCCACGAATATAATTTTAGAGAATATCTTGAGGAACAAAGTAATTCACTAATGAGAAAGATTAAATGAAAATTACAATTGTTATGTAAAGCGAAAAAAAGTTCAAATAACACATTTTAAATAAAAAAATTATATATTCGGCTATATTCTTTAAGTAAACTCAGCTTCAATTTCAAATCTTGTGATGCTTTGCAATATCTTCAATTTTCTTGATATAAGGTTTTTGTACTTTTAATAAACATGCATATAAATCAAGTTATTGTTTATTAATTTTATATTTAATGAATAGTAATAGAACATAATGAATAATTTGGGTAAATAATAATTTAAATTAATATTAAATCAGATAAATTCTTTATTTTAATTTATATTAAAATTAATTAGTAATTTAGATTACAATTTATTATGTATTTTAATTAAAATAAAGAATAAACTTAAATAAACTTTCAAATATTCGCGGGCTTTTATAAAGAGAGGAATTGGAGACGAATATAGGATTTTCACTTTCTATTATTCAATTCCCGGAACAGAAAAATTTTTTTGGAACCGAAAAATCGAGTATCGACTCCTTCTTTCGGGGTCGGACCCCTATGAGGAAATGAATAGTAATAGTTTTTCTTTCTCATCGTCTTTAAATTACATAAGTATTATTTGTTCATTAAAAAAAAAAATTTATAAACAAATGCGTAGTTAGATCATTTGTAGAAAGAAAGTAATGGCTTTTTATTCGGATCGTCTTTAAATTATATAAGTGGTGACTTTTTGTAATGCATAGTTGTCATTCGACATTATTCGTTAATTTTATAAAGAAATGCTTATTTTGGCACTTTATAGGCAGAAACTATTAGTTTTTCATTGTTGTCGCCTTAAAATTATATTATCGGTCGTATTTAATTACGAATAATTGTTGTTCGATATTATTTTTTTATTTTAGAAATATTTTTCATAAATAAATGCATAGTTTTTCATTTATAGGCATAAAGTAAACGTTTTTCTTTCTTACTGCCTGAAAATTATATTAGTAGTGATGTTTAGAGATGAGGATTTCTCATTTGATATTATTTGTTTATTTTATAAACAAGTACTTAGTTTAGCTATTTGTGTACAGAAATTAATCTTTTTTTATTATTGCCTTCAAATAGCACTACTGCACATGTTTCGAGGTGTTTCAGAAGAACTAGCTTCCAAGTTATACTTATCAACCATTTCAATCATTTCAGAATCCATTTCAACTTCATCCTTGTTCCATTTTTGCCTTAAAGAAGCAAATAATAGATCAGATGACACAAGGAGATTATGTATCAAATCCTCGTTGGTCAAAACTCGAAAGCACTTTCGTGTGCTGACTTCTCTGAATCGTTTGAAATCCTTATTACGTGCTTCTGCAGCTTCTTCTGAATACTGTCCGATTGGAAGTAAAAAATGCTGTATAACCTTTACTCCATGCAACAGTATTTTGTGTACCGTTGGAGGCATAAAATACTACGGGTGAAGAGTAACGTGCAATTGTACTGTCTTAAATGCGAACTTGTTAAAAAACATGGGATGGACTTACGAGCCACTTGTCAACATTTGCAAAACTGGAGAAAATTTCACAATCAACGCTTTATTCACTCCTGTTGTTTCAGCAGGTAGATCAGGATTTACAAAATAATCTTCTAGTGGTGTTACCACTGTTTGAATTACCAGTTCCATGCCTTGGTTGGTCTATGATCAAACCTCCTTGCTTATTTGACTATGAGCAATGTCCTTTTATTGTTTTTCCTCATCTGTCACTGCACACCGTTTTTTAAAATCTTAATGGCAACCTATGTGTATTATGCATTCAAAAGATCGCATCTTAGTATGTAAAGGAGTAATATCGTATTCCAAGTTGCTGATAATCTTTTCTTTCAGTTTTACACGATCAAGTTTGTTCATTTCGCTTGACTTAGCTCTACAAATATAGCAGCTTGCTGATAAAGATGTATCAGGGAGTGCTGCTAGACAGACTATTCCATCTACCATAATCAACTTCAGGTCACTTCTAACTAGGAAGACATCATTAGAAATAGTGATCTGTGTTGGCTTCAATAAATTGACTTGGCGTTTAATTTATTGAATCTCTGTTTTTGTCTTGTCCTTTGTTTCCTTAGCGAATTTAAATGCTATTGTTATGCATCGTCTGGGAGGCCCAGGATGAGGATTGCTCCAAACAACTGTCGAACTTTCAATCAATTTAATGCATACTAGTACAATTGATATTGTAAACACAGTCGCATCCGATGTATCTTCATCCGCAAACTTCTGATCATATGTTCCCTGATCAGAAGCTCCATCGCAACCATATTTCATAAATAAATCTAAATGACAGGTATTTACCCTCTTGTCTATAGCTGGAAGCTTTAAATTAGGATCTTTGAAAAGTCGTGTTATTGAATGATCGATTAGAGACTGAAGGTTGATGCGAGCTTCTCTTTCTGTAACATGGACCTGTGGCGGATAACATTCTTTTCTTGCTTCTGCAATTTGACAGTATAAATGATATATATCTGCGTTACGCGTCTTGGCCTAAAATTGAATGACATTGTATTGATACTTGGATAACTTGGCATCTTCCATTAGAGCCAAAGCTTCAACTGGAGAGTAACCTTCCACTTTACTACCTGCATTTTTAACATCATCATCTAAATCATAACTGGTATATTTTAGAAGAGATACAATTGCATTAGCAATTTTTGTTATTCCAGTAGTTCTAAATATTCAGAGAAATGCTTCTTGAATCTCTATAGCTAAATAAGTTTCTTCTCTGGCCATTAATCTGCGTCTCTTTGTCGCAGCCGAAATTTTATTAAAACTTTTCGTACATAATCTTCTTCCAGGACCTCCCTTCAACTCTGAAAAGTCTACAAAGGAATCTGAGTTAAGCCGCTTCTCAAACTTTATTACAAATTTGCTTTTAACAGCTAAGGGTAGCTTCCACTTTTAATAGAAATGCTTAAGAAAGTGTCTGATCAGGGATCTACCAACTATTTCCAAGCGATAATCATCAAGATTATATTTCGCTTGCAAGTAATTAAACAACTGTGGGTCCAACTCGTTAAGTATAATTTAAGATCCCATTCAAATAGTTTATGTCAAAAAATTATTATCACTTTTACTCAATAAATGTAGACTTCCGGCACACTTTTTGTGGGTTAATTAACAAAAAATAATTTTGCTATATTTTATATGTGTGTGTATTTCGAGGGTATGTGTGTTACATTCCTCTTTTATACTTATTCTTGAGTGCCACTAGTGCTAGTGCCAGCATCGGTTTGACAGAGATGTAAATTATCGTAATAGTACGTCAAAGTTTGTGTCAAATATTACTATTCATTTCACTGCTTTCTGAAAAAATTTATTTTTTCAAGATTCGTTATTTAAGGTCAAGATTAAGGTAGTTTTCTAAAGTTTCGTCTTTTTTTAAATGAGATTAATATAGTTATATTGAGCATAATAGAACATTTCAAATGATATCCTAATTTACGAAGATCAATCTTGTCACTAAAAACGACCTTATCTCACATATGTGTTAGATAAGAACTAGTTATTCATACATGTGTACTATGATGGTGCAATGGAATATTCCTTAGATATACCTGCGAACAAAATTATTTGCTGTAGCATTAATCAGTTGTTTGCCTGCTTTGCGAAAATGTGGATGTTCTATTCTTCTGTTATTACTTTAGTAATCATCGTTAATTCTATAGGTAAATATAAGAATTTAATATACATAAGTATAGTTCTTATTCTAATTTATATAAAACATACGCGAATACGGCTATTGCAGTAAAAAACTTTTTCTGGGATCCCACTTGTGGTCTCCTTTTTGTACTACTTTATAAAAGTCTTTTCTGAGACTTTTTTACTATCCTTAACTATCCCGGAAATAATACTTTGGTCATAGTGGATGACGTAAGAATTCCAATTTCTAAGATATACATGTCTATTCTATTACAGGAAAAAATAAATTTGAATTTCGTTATCAGCGAAAGTTTATCTTACGATGGAATAAGATCTATTGTTTGCTACTTTCTTATCAGCAATGCCCAAGATGCAAGATATGAGTCAATTCAAGCTATAAATTAAGAGACCAGATGAAAAACAAGTTTTTGTGTACTTAAGTTTTATTTTTAAAATGATAAGACATCGCGGACGAATTATTGCGTATGTTTTCCGAATGAAAATAATAAAGAACGTAAAACAACAACAAGCATCGTAATTTTAAAAACAAAGATTTGTAATATATATTACATTTAGAATAAAGGAACCATAATTTGCGGTAATTTTAAGGTCGATTTATGGCAAAAAGTGGGTCAGTGGCCCTAAATCGTAAATCCCGTACGCAAGGTCAGAAAACAATTTCCACTACACGTAGTCAAAAAGGGATATTCCCATGAATGCGTACGATTACGCAACGAAGGTATCAAGCCACTTGGTCTAACGGTCGGTCGCTATTGTTACAGCGTCTCAGCTGGAGGGCGGAAGTAAAGGGGTGAGCGTCTATGATCCGTTCGAAGAAGCAAACTTTAGGAAGACACTCAGGTCTTATTTATTATCACAAGAATATTATTTCTCCTTAATTCGGCAAAATGTGTTCTTAACAGGATATAGAGCGTTTTAAGTCTCTAAATCTCTTGAGCACAATTTGGAGGGTTATAGACCGATCATACATATTTTAGCCTCTGTTTCTTATTGACTGAGTTACAATACAATAATAGCCTTTTGCTAATTTTTTTGAAACAGAAATAAGTGTATTATAAGTAATATCGCGAAAATTGAGAGCGTCGTAGGAACAGTTACTACCAATAAAAATGGTAAAACCTGAAAATTTAGTTTGAGAAACAGTTGCGCAACTTTGCTGAAGGAATTTTATCTCTAGGAGAATAATGGAGGAAGCACATCAATTTTTTTACTTCATCTAAATATTAGAGGATTAAATCCCTGTCGTAATTAGTCTAGTCAACGACGTGACCGTATTTCGTGACTGTATACGATTTTTTGGTAAACTGTCTGATAACAGTTCCAGGACTTTTGTTCCTTGAAAACTGACCTTTTATCGTTTAAAATTAATGAACTTTGTTTTAAAATTCGTTCTTCTTACTATACAGTTCTCCTTCTTGTTTAAAAATACATTCAGAAGCTGCTACTTCTTTCATTTGAGATCAAAAGGGTTGTTGGGCCGCATCCAAGTTGAGCCGGAACCCCGCGACGCGTCCCGAAACCCCGCGGGACGAAATGTCCCATTGTCAGTCTCTGTTCGCTCGTTCGGTCGTTAACAGGTTACGGCGTGTCCTAATAGTGCTTTTGTAATTTGATGCCACCTGGTGTTCTCTCCTCGGCGTGAAAATGCTTCGGCAAAGGAGGTTTCCAGCCACTGACTCGCTACTGCTCTACGAGTAAACTTACCGTCCGCCAGCACCCGCCATTGGCTGACGGTCGCTCAGACTAACCTAGTCTAATCTAAAAGGTTTCGATCCCTGGTCACTTGATCAATTTTTTTTAGGGCACAGGTTTTATTCAATTGCAACAGTGAAACAATAAATCCTTCAAATAATTGTATTTTGCAGTCTCGAATTATTAATCAATCTGAAGTCAGCAAGCCAACCACAATGGAAGCTGGTACTAAAACAGAATATTCATGAACTACATTAAAACACCCAAAAGCGGATTTCGCATTAAAGTGAAGATCTATATTTTGTTGAGTTCACCCAAACTTATTCCGTGTATAATTTTTGTAATTCAAGGTGCAATCGTACTAAATTTGTTTATAAAACCAATAACTTCCATTTGAGATGAAATTTTCATAATTATAATTATCATCATACAAAAGTTAAAATAATATCCTTATCTGCGAATAAAAATCTTATCACTAATAACTCGGAAGATTCAATGAAATATTACTAAGATATACTTGCTGACCCAATTATTGTAGCATAGAGCTCGGTTTAAATATTCATAATTAAATATCAACCCCATTGTAACCCATGGTAAAGAATAGTGAATATGGCAACGTTTTGATTAAAATGAAGTAGTGTACTTATTTTTAAAACAAAATTATAATAAGTGCAATGTTTTTAAAAATCTAGCGTCCTGATGTCCTTGGAAGAATTGATTTACACTTTCATGTTCTCTGATAACTCCACGCTAAAAAGCAGCACTTAAGGTCGCATCCTGTGACTGGCACTAAAACATACACTCGACAATAGTGAGCAATAGAATTTTCAAATAAATAGCTTAATTTATCAAGAAAAAGAGGTAAATATAAAACAAAAGTTTTAATTTCACCAAAATAAATACATTTTTCGGCAGCTAGTACAATCTAAAAAAACTAATGACCTGATTTCCTACCCAATAGGTGGACATGCGAACAAAAATTTGAATTTCCAATTAGGGGATAAGAACTGTAACAGGATAGTTAGTTTTTAAGCAAAGTAATAGAATTTTAAAACAAACAAGAGAAAACTGCAGGAAATAGTTTAGTTTTTTAATGAAATCAATTACTTTTTAACAAAAGTTTCGAAAATTTTATTTAAATAAATAAATTTTCAACATACGAAGCCATTTTCTACCAAATAGTTAAATTTAAAAAAAAAGTTTTAAAAAATTTGTGAAATAACTTCTTTTTTACTAAAACAATAATTTTATGTTACTTGTTGAATATATCTGTAAGAAAATTTAAATTACGGTGTCACAGTTATAAGACGTAATAAGTCAATAAAAAAAGTTACTTGAGTAGTAGACAGGAAATAAGAGCAGCTCAATCATTTATTTGGCTTATAAGATATGAATTTTGAGCTTAGCCTTATTTGACAATAAAAACTGTAAAAACCATATATGCCCTAGAATTGGATATAATAAAAACTTTTTGTTGCGTAAAGGTTTTTGTACTTAAAGTTATCAAAGCGTTTATATACTCGCCTTCTACCAAAAGTTGATGTTTATTCAATAAAAAACATATACGGTGATAGAAAATAATGAAACTTTTATTCCAATTTTAGAATGTAGTTCACAATCTTCGAGGACACCTCGTAGTGAACGCAATCCTGGACCTTCTTCCTCTTCTGCTAGAAATCGATTTCTTCTTGCAGAAAGTAGTTCACAGCTCCACAGGAATCCGAATGGCGAACATAATCTTGTTCGTGACAGGTCCAGGTCTCCTGTTAGTAAGCATCCGTATGTTACACTACTTGGATATTCATTTGAAGAACTTGGATTTATTCGGCTCATTCCCCGCACAAATGAGAGTATTCAATTCGAATTTAGAAGATATTGTTTTCCTGTCGGTAAACCAATCAGACTGCGAACAGCACAGGCTAGATGGACTCCGGTGCCAACCCAAGAGCATATTGTGCTATCACTATCTAATGGTGATGTTTTTGCAATACTGGATTGTAGTGGGTTTCTTGCTTCGATACATAGGGCAGACAGAAATCATGTAAAAGTAAAAATAAACATGATAAGCGGCGAAATTGATAATTTAACTTCTGATGAAATTAGGGATTGTCCAGTAGGAAAGACTCATCCAATATTTCCACGAAACTTTCGTACAACTTTTTCAAATAACGACTCCTTACGGTCTGTATGGAATCTCCATAGCGAACCTCAGGAGACTCCTCGTTCCAGGACCAGGGCGTTTCCGGGCAGGCCTCCTACTGGTCAAGTACTTGGATGTGCAGTAGAAGAACTTGGTTATATTCGGCTTATTCCTTGCACAAATCAGAACCAGAGATTTGAATTTCGCAGATACGTTTTTCCTACTGATATTAAAATTCGAATTCGAATAGAAAACTTGACCTATTCGCTTGAGCCAAACCAAGAATATATGGTATTATCAACATCTGATGATGACGTCTTTGCAATCATGGATAATAGTGGCACTCTTCGTGGAATGTATAGGATAGACAAACGTTATTTGCGAATAAAAATAAATATGATAAGCGGCGAAGTAATCAACTTGAACCAGGAGGAAATTAGGAATTGTCCAGTAGGAAAGAATCAACCACTTCTCCCAACAAGTTTTACTAAAGCATTTGCAAATAACGATTCACTGCAGCTCACGTGGAAGCCTCATAACGAAGGTAATCCAAGTTCTTCTTCGGATAGGCCCACGTCACCTCCGGGCAGGCCTCCTTCTCATGATGTACTTGGATATTCTCTGGCACAACTTGGATACATTCGGCTCATTCCTCAGACAAATCAGAACCGGCAATTTGAATTTCGAAGATTCGTTATTCCTCCGAATAAACCAATTCGATTGCTAATAAACAATGGTATGCATGTGCCCGTGCCTACTCGAGAATATATCGTCTTATCAACATCCAGTGGTGACGTTTTTGCAATACTGGAGTATACTGGCATTCTTCGTGGAATATATGGGACAAATAAGAGTCGCTCGAGAACCAAAATAAACATGATAAGCGGTAAAGTTGAATATATGACCGAAATTGAACAAAATGAATGTCGTGTAGGCAAAGCTTACCCAATCTTCCCACGTTGGTTTCATCAGGCATTTTCAACTGAAGATTCTCTACAGCATGTGTATCATTGATTTAATAGTAAACAGATAAACTAAAATATAATATTCTTTGCAATCTATAGTCTAATCAAAATACACTTTTTAACTTTCGGAGATATCATTTTTTTAATGCAGTTGCATAGCATCATTATGCACGCGCAATAGGTGAAACAGCGGGCGGAATTCAAATAAGACAGATAACGATATCTTGTCGAACGCAATTTTTTATAAATATTAGATTCTGTTTTTTAGCAAAATTTTTTAGAAAATCTACAATTGATATCGAAAGAGATTTTTAAGTTTTTATTGTCGAAAATTTGATGTTTATTCAAATCACAAACAAATGTTTAGGGTTTTGTACAAGTGAAAAATGATAGATAAGGAATAGATTATTTGTTATAAAAAATTACACTATCAAATAAAATTGTAATTCCATTCTCAATTATTAATTTTAAAGTAAGATTTTAAATATGAAGTTACTTTCTTTGATCAAAAATGTGTAGTAGATTATAAAAAGCTGTCAATAGATATTATTCTTTATTCTTATAAAGAAACGACTGGAAAAATCTGAAAATATAATTTAAGGAGGATTAAGAAAAAATCCATTTTTCTCAGCCTATTGATGTCCAATAGTGTGACCCTTCAGAATTATTTGAATAATAAAAATCCATAACACCAAAGTCGTCATAAATCGACTTAAATATGCTGTTCCCCCTCGATATCGACGCGAGCGACTTTAGTCTCGAATCAGTTTTAACTAATTGAACTCATGTCAATTCAATCTATTCCATAACAATTTATTCCAATCCAATCCATGCCAAATAATTTTATTTTAATCCTTTGAATCCAATCCAATCCATTTCACTGAAATCTAATTCCACTTGAAACCAATTCAAAGAAACAGAGGTGTCAGTGCTCCCGACAATAGTTTGGCCAACAATGCGGCGTCCGAGGAAATTACATGGCACGACTGCAAGCTCTGTGGGGGGGGGGGGAAGACTTAGAGCTATCGTACTTTTCGAATTATTGTCTACTAATCCATGCCGAAGTACCCCAAAAAAAAATGCTAGCGGAACGTCTACTTTCCTAGAGCAACAAACAGGAAAACTCCGATCTGTAACGCTGGGGTAGCGGCTTACTGGCCAGGAAGGTAATTTACGCAGAAGAAAATCTACCGCGCTTTCTAATGAAAACATCAACAGTTTGTTAAGTAATACTCCAGTTGGTCTAAACGTTCCAGAAAACTTCTTTGAACCTTTCTGAAGAACTTTGTCGCTGAGAGTTTTCGCTTGTTTAAAATTCGCTCGACTCCCGAAATGATAGAAGTTGTTTGTGCACGAATTATGCATCGTCTTGGAAAAAAATTATTAGCAATTTTTTAAATAAACATTTGGAGGTTTTGCTAACGCTATTGATCGCAGAAAATGACAATACATATCGCTTATCAGTTTTATTACAAAATATCACAAACTTTCCATTTTGCTGCGAGTTTAAGTGAAAAAAATCAAAATATTTTGATCAGAGAAAAAAAGAGTTAGCGAAATTAAATTTTTACTCAGAATATATATTTTTCGACGGGGTCGGGTGCAATTTTTCAGATTAGCACCCGCTCCCGGCGAAATTCTGCGGTTGTCCTTATGTCAAACTTTTAATTGTATACTTATTTTTCTTCCTGCCTCCTCTGTTGCTTTGTAAAAAAAACGCTTCTTTTCCCTCTATTTTCTTGAATTTGCGACTGTATGTGCTGTACCCAGAATAATCCTGTTGTTACGTAATTTAAAATTAAATATTCCGCGACAATTTTGACGGCATGAGATGTATAGTTGTGAAACAGAAGACATAAGATGCATGTTTTTCTTTATGTGCCTAATCTTTCGTGTCCGGATATCCAAGAATATAAGTTCGTTTTTCGTCCTTGGAACTACTCCAAAGGAATAGAATACTACCTGGAAGGCAAGCATTTTCGTTTCAAATACTTCGTTCCTCGCCGACAGTTCGGAATACCAATTTTGCTGAATGAGACGTTTATATTTGCTTTAGGGATTATCATTTATAGATCCATCTCTCTATGTACGTCACGATTTGTGGATAAACCTTTAAGCTTTTTAAAGGGCAGATGATAAGTCTATGGGAGATCAAATCGGAAGTTTTGCAGTAGTCAATCCAGGCCATTATTAGGTCACGTGATAGGATACTGCATCTTTGCAGGCACATCCACAGATGAGCACGGTCTCCCGACATCCTGCTCCGCCTTGCTTTGAGCCGCGTTGTTTATACATTTCTTGCGTCCTTCCACCAACCAATCCAGAATTGAACTTCTCTCCAAAATACTTCGACCTCCACTGGTTTGGTCGGGTGGTCTGCAGTAACTGGAGGGTTTTGCAAGAGTCAAGATGGGTCATCGAGAAACTATTGGTTTTCTTAATGACCTTTTAACAATATCCTGCCTGATGGTGAGCAGCTTTGACTTTTTTAGTGTGATAACGGGTCCGGATTTCGCGCGCGAATTTGCGCACATGGCGGTAAAATTCCTGCCAGATGTTATATAGCTAATTATACGCTGAATATGGGATTCGTACTGTCTTGCACAGCCCATTTTTATGGCGAGTTGATGCATACGCATTTTGGTCTTATGACCAACGGTGAATTTTGGTTACAGTTCGCGTCGGCCAAAACTCTAGCTGCATTATACGCACAACAAATAATATTTCATAGGTCGGAGTTTTACGAAAATTATCCACGAAGCTCGACATCCATTTCAGCCAGACCTTCAGGCTTGGTAGAAACCTGAATGCTGATGTTTCTCCGGATCATAACGCATCTCTCGCTCGGGGGTTACACTATCATCGGAGCATTCTAGCAAGTCGTGATTTTGTCGCTCCGTCCATCTAAAAGCCCCAAGATTCCGCCGATCCATCGCACTGACTCCGTCTTCATTCACTTCCATAGCTCTAGAGTAGTCGGCATTGTTGGTCACCCAATTGTCGGGAGCCCTGTGCGTTCTACTGCTTTGAGTTGCACTTACTACAACAATGTTTGGTGTTGTCATTATTGTTCCCGAGAAAAGCTAGAAAAAGGGGTTCGTCCATGCTTATAGAGGATTCAGCTTTCGGCTCGGTTTTCATACCTCTGATTGAGGGTTAATTCCTTCGAGACCACCTCTGGACAACTGTCCGCGACTGCTTTTTGATTTTTTGTAACCATATTTAGCAAAAACCCTTGCTACAGAGACCCGCTGAAAATCTTACACAAACATCTTCAATTGATCCCTAAACAAAAAATATTTACTTATAGTCATTTGAAAAAATACGAGGTGCGATAAAAAATAATTTGCAACTAGCGCTTCGTCTTGTGCATTAAATTTGTTTGGAATGGAATGGAGTGGAGTAGAGTAGATTGAAGTGGATTTGAATAAATTATATTAAAATAGATTTGAATCAATTGTATTTAAAGTGAATTAGAGTAAAGTAGATTAGGTTGCACTGGATTTGAATAAATGGGTTTGAAGTGGATTGGATTATATTGGAGTAGATTAATATGGATATTGTTGAATTGGTTTAAATTAAAATTAATTGGATTGGAATGAGTCAAATTGGATTGCAGTGGATTGGGTTTGAGTGAAATAGAGTATATTAGATTGGCGTAGATTGGATTGGAATGGGTTGGATTCAGGTAAGTTGGATTAGAGAAAAGTAGAGTCTACTGGATTACACAGTCAACTAAATTTGATGTGAATGGATTAGATCTTAATGAATTTTGCTGTATTATATAGGATATTTAGACTATAAACTCAATAAAATAAGTTCATTTAGGGTTCTTGTATCACTACCAATTATTTTAAGGGTTAAAGTTCTCGGGAAAGTACTTTTTTACTTTGGCATTTAATTTCTCACAGTTTGTATGAATAAAAAAATCGACGGTGGTACTGTCTAATGCCAATAAGTCAATTATTTCTTAGACCTTAATATCAATTTTCTCTGGATGTCTTAAAGATTACGATTATTATTATTATTATCCAATTTTCAATTTAGCGTGAAAAATTAAAAAAGTTACTAAAAACTAATTTTAATTATCAACATAAAAAATGTGTTATGGCAAAAAATGACTTTGCTCCTTTTATTTAAAAAAAATTCGTCTATGGTCCAGAATAGAAAAAAAACGACAACATATGGAAATTTTTATTTTTGGCAATTAATAATTTCTATATGAGGCGAAATATAACATTGCGTGTCTTGCTTTAAAGTTCAAGAAGAGTCGTACCATATATTTTCCTGTCGAATAAGACTAAGGCTTTCCCGCTCAGCTGCATATCAAAATAAACCCGCTGTGTATTCCGGTTTACTATTGGCCCAGGTTATATATTAAAAAATGATCTCTTCTGAGTAAAAGTAATGTATATTGTTCAAAATCGATTTTTTTGTCAGAAAATTCTTCTTCCTGTTTGAGAGTACATCCAGAAACTTTGCCTCCTTACGTTTCAAACCATCTTTGTAGTTTTCTCAAATATAAGCCAGCCATAAGAATTTAGAATTTTTGAATTCAGACTTTTAATCATTCAGAGGGTTCGTATCCAAACAGGAAACCTCAAGAATTTAAAAGAACCAGTTTCTGACCCTTAAAGTATCCCCCGATACCTTCAATTTGAGACAAAGTGGTCATAATTATAATGATCATCGTAAAAAATGTCAATAATACCATATCAGTAAAGACAAATCTTTTTACTAATAACGCCGTTATCTCGCATATATGTGAGATAAGAAAAGTTTATATATATATTTGTACTCTGGTGATGCAATGGAATATTTCTCGGATACACTTGCTAACCAAATTATTCACTAAACTATAAATCAGTTTTCACTCTACTTTGTAAAAATGAGGAAGGTCTATACTTTTTTTCTCACTTTGGCGGCCATCGTTTACTATTTTGGTAAATATAATGATTTAATATACTTCTTTATAGTTCTTATTATATTTTGTATTATACATGCACAAATAAGGTGATTTTTTCAGCCTCTGAAGCGCACCTAAAGTCTCAGTTTTCAGGTTATAGTGATATATAATAGAAATTTGTATATTCACACTGTAGACAATTATTTTAAAATCTTATAGTAACACCTTCAAATAAATATAATCATTCATATAAAAAGTTGTGACCTTTATCTTGGTAGTGATTTTATGTATTTCAAGTATATCCTTAATCAGAGCGCCCATTGTGTGTACAAACTTAATTTTGTTTTCTTTTCTTCAATAGACCCATAAAATATCCTGTTTTAGAAAATGTGGTTGCAGAGCATTAATTGTTTGTGACGAGTTGTATTTAAGACTGTGTAATTCATTATGGTTTACAATTGATGTATTTTAAGGGGTGATTGACTCTTTTAATATACATAAATTTTGGGGCTAACAGAATTAATTTTTTTTTAAATTACATGCACATATATTTTATTTTTTCTGCAATTAATTTGAAAGGTAAACTGAAAAAATAAATATTCTTTTTAAGAAATGCAATCTTGATTTTTGAATAATATATAAAATATAACCATTTATATTTGCGATTGCAGAAAAAAGTAACATTTTCTTGATTATTTCGAAAACTAATCAAGTTATTACATTTATTTAGAAAACTACAAATATGCGCAATGAAATTTTCTAATGGGATATCTAATTGAAAAACTAAAATTCCACTTGAAAAAATATGACCCAGGGGCCAAATAAAAGGCTGGCGTTTCGAGCGTATCCCTTTTTATCACCAGCGGTTCAATAATGTATGCATATAGACTGGATAGATGAATCATTCCTGTATTTAGTATCCTGTTATTATAATTATGAATATATTGCAAAAAATAAAGTATAATAATCAGTCAAGCTGTATTCAAATACGGTGAAACCTAATTATCTTTAAACTAAAAGTATTGATGCTTAACTCTTCTTTACAGAATTTTGAAATAAGTGCGAATTAGTTATATATTTTGCATATAAGAAATGCCAAGGGTAATAGAGAAAAATGTGTTGATGATAGAAAATATTGTATTCTGCTTACAGAATGTAGTTCACATTCTGCCGGGAATCCTTATAGCGATCATCATCCTGGTCCTTCTTCTTTATATTCTGAAAAACTGCATACGCCTCACCGAAATTCCCCAGAGAAGGATCATTTTCGCACCAGGTCCAGGTCTCCTTCTATCAGGCCTCCTTCTATGACAGGACTTGGATGTTCACTTGAAGAACTTGGATTTATTCGGCTTATTCCCTTCACAAATGAGACCCTTCAATTCGAATTTCGAAGATATTGTTTTCCTGTCGGTAAACCAATTAGACTTCGAGCAGACAAGAATAGATGGGTGCCGGTACCAACCCAAGAGAATATTGTATTGTCACTATCTAACGGTGATGTTTTTGCAATATTTGATTATAGTGGGTTTCTTTCTGCATTATATAAGGCAGATGGACAACATCGGAAAATAAAAATAAACATGATAAGCGGCGAAGTTGATAATCTAACACCAGATGAAATTAGGGATTGCCCAGTAGGCAAGAGTCACCCAATCTTTCCACGAAGCTTTCGTAAAACTTTTTCAAATAAGGACTCCTTACAGTCCGTATGGAATGCTCATAGCGAACCTCAGGTACCTCTTCTTCGTTCTAGGACAAGGTCTCTTCCGGGAAGGCCTCCTTCTGATCAAGTACTTGGATATGCAATAGAAAAACTTGGTTATGTGCGGCTCATTCCTTCCACAAATGTGAACCAGATCTTTGAATTTCGCAGATACGTTTTTCCTAGCGATAAAAAATTTCGAATTCGAAAAGAGAACCTGACCTATTCGTATGAGCCAAACCAAGAATATACGGTATTATCAACATCCGATGGTGACATCTTTGCTATAATGGATTTTGCTGACATTCTGCGTGGATTGTATAGGATAGATACACATCATTCGCGAATAAAAATAAATATGATAAGTGGCGAGGTAACTAATTTGACTCCAGAAGAAATAAGAGATTGTCCAGTAGGAAAGAATCGACCAATCTTCCCAAGCACTTTTATTAAAGCTTTTGCAAATCACGATTCATTGCAGCCCACATGGAATCCTCATAGCGAAGAAAATCCAAGTTCTTCTTTAGCCGAGCCGAGGTCTCCACCTGGCCGGCCTCCTTCTCATGAGGTACTTGGATATTCACTTGAAAAGCTTGGGTATATTCGGCTTATTCCTCAGACAAATCAGAACAGGAGATTTGAATTTCGAAGATACGTCATTCCTGCTAATAAAGAAATCCGATTGAAATTAGGAAATAATATGTATGAACCCGTACCAGGTCGAGAACATATTGTATTATCAACATCCAATGGTGACGTTTTTGGAATACTGGAGTATACTGCGATTCTGCGTGGAATATATATTTTAAAAATGCGTAATGCGAGAATAAAAATAAACATGATAAGCGGTGCAATTTACAAACTGACCGAATCTGAACAGAAGGAGTGTCCTGTAGGTAATAAATACTCAATCTTTCCACTCTGTTTTCATGAAGAGGTTTCAAATGAAGATTCTCTGCAGCACGTGTATCATTAATTCAATAGAAAAAGCATGTACTAAAATATTATACTCCTTGCAATCCTCAGGTGGAACAAAATTTAATTGAAAGATATAAATTTAAACGTATTGTGGTTAACATGGCTTCTTTGCTTGTATCTTTTGCTAATTCCCATAAGTATGAATCAATTTTTCACTGAAAAAAGAACTAGTTTTTTTTTAAATCAAAGACATATTTTGACATTCGACATCACGATACCTCGTACAACGCAATTCTTGATTTATATTATATTTCGTTTTTTTTTTTAATTTCTAATTGAATATATAACTGATATGTGGAAGGGGTTTCTTAATTATAATAATTAATAATTAATTTTTGAATCAAATTTATAAATCTTTAAGCTAAAAAGATCAATTTTCATTCAAAATATTTGGATTTTAAATAAAAAGATAAAATTTCGATCCAAAAAAGTTGAATTTTTTATTAAATAATTGCAATTTTTAGAAGGCAGCTCAATTCCTTAGAAAATGGTCTAAATTAAAAGAGAATACTAAAACGACAATTTTTTAACCTAAAAGATTAATTTTCTACATACATTTTTAATTAATAGTTGCATTTTAAAATAAAAAAATACTTTAAACAAAAACTTGAGTTTTTAACTACAATGGTAAATCTGCAAGAAAGAAACTAAAAAATTTTAAACAATGAAGGTCAACTTTTGACGAGAAAACAAGGTTTTTCCATCTAGAAAAAAAATTCATCCAAATTGAGGATCTCTCAAGTCAAAGGGCGACTGTTTTAGAAAAGCAGTTACATTTTTAACTCAAAACTATTAATTTACGACCAAAAGATTTTATCTTTCCTAAAAAGTTGTAGTTTGAACCAAAACAGAAGAAATTATTTTAAAAAAATGGTTTTCTAGCATTAAAATTTGCAATTAAAAAATTCAAATTTCAGCCGAAAATTCAATAGTTCGGTTATTAATTTAAAAAAAATTAATTAAAAAAAATTGTGTAATGTTGGAACTGAAGAAAATAAATATAAATAAAAAGCGACTAAATTACTAACAAGAACATTATATCAGGAGAACCCTATTCTTTATTTTTAAAATGAATGTCATACATAATGTCAAACAAGTTTTTTTTTTTTTTTTTTGAAATGTGTATTTACAGACAAATTATAAATCGCGGTCAGTAAGCTAAAATCAGGAAGCTAAAATCTGTCCATTTTATAAACCTGTAAAAATTTATTTTAAAAACAAACAAAAGGCCATAATAAATAAAAACATAAGAAGAAATAAATATAAAAATATAAATTATGGAAGAGCATAATTTTGCAGTGCGGACACCAAGCCGGGAGAATCGTGAGCTCCGGGAGAAAGTCGGGAGGAGCTTGCACCTGTAAAAATCGAGGTATGTTAAGCTGGCACAACACTATTGAGGTATCGAGATGAAACCTTTTTCATAATTTAGGGCTCTTTTAGGGCTAATTTGAGCCCGCAGTCCGAAATTTAGGGCTCCATTCTTTTTTGTTAAAAATAGTGTTTGCGCTAGCTTAACGCTAAGCTAGCCGAACATTGCTGTAAAACGTACTAAAAATGATTTTAGAGCAAA
>JAAAKG020178148.1:0-26398 GCA_010014905.2 Druon quercuslanigerum | reverse complement strand
TTTTTTCCATGCACCGAATTTCGGTGAGCCATTGTGTTATCTCGAACATGTTTGAATATAAAAATTAATTTTGTTGCCAAATTATTTTACGGTTTGATCGAACTCAAGCCCACACGATTTAAACAGGCGAATACATTCCTAATCGCATTTGTTTTTTTTTTTCTTTTTAAATGCTAAAAGCAAGGTGAAGTTACCGCTGTAGGAGATATTGCTTTTCGGCGTCGCACGCACACTTGCAACTAACTGTTCACATACATGCATTTTCAATGCCGTGTAGTACCCATAATACGCACCGGACCCAAAAATTTCTTGGGACTTTTCGACTTGAATTTGTTTTCTCTATCCACCATTACAAGGAACGACAATTCTCGTGGGACACCCTGTATATTGGGAACCATGGGTGAGTTGGCGGCAAAGGTACTGCTAATATCCTTCAGCTTCATCTGAGAACATTTTTTGAAGAGTTTCCAGAATAAGCGAAAACGGAGGAAAATATTTCAATTTTTGTTTGGTCCATTTAATTGTTCAAATTAGAGAATTTCGCATTGATGTTTGAAGCGAATGGATCTATTTCGATATTTTTTTGAAAACAGATACAATTTTTATAAAGACCCAGGTTACGTTACCACGTGATGGAATATATATGATGCAAAAATTCAGATATTGCGTTTTTCAAACCACTGCCAAGTCTCCTTACATAGTGAGCTTAACTTTGGGAATTGAATACTGCCTGTTTTGACTGAAAGTTAAAGTAATTAACTGTATTTGAAACTTTTGTCTCTATTCTGACAGATAATACTTCACTGGGTTAAACAAGAGAATAATTTACTCAAATTTCCTTTGTTTAACGAGGCTGACGCCATAAAGCGGGCTCATTTGAATAATTAAAATAAATAAAAATATACAGGTATTTGCGTGACTAATCTCGCTGCCAGCAACAGGCGAACTGAGCTCAATGGTAGGCGAAAATTGAAAGACGACAGCGAGAGTGTGTAAACATGTGAGTGTGTGCAAATCTGTGAGTGTGTGAATGAATAATTGAAATAAGACTTGTACGTGTAAATAATAAGATAATAACCAAAGACCGGTTGAAGAAATCAATATTTTGACGTCGCCGCTGATTGAAGAAGTATTAAGTAATTACAATTAAAAATACATAAAACATGATAAAAGTAATTTAAAAAAAAGTAAAACTGCATGTAAATCTTGAAGATTCCGTCCGTCTTTCGTCGCAGACGAAATCGAGTTACTGTGACACTATATTTCTCTTGGATCACCAGTCGCACGTGGAAGTAGACCTAACTTAACAAGTGTCGGGGTGACTGTGTCGCGTTGACTCTTCAATGTGACAACTCTGATTAAACCATCTTTGCCATGATGAAGTTTAATGACTCGTCCCATTGCCCACTCGGTAGGAGGCAGAATTTCGTCTCGAATAAGAACGAGATCGTCCAACTGAATGGAAGGCTCTACGGTTTTCCATTTTGAAGAAGGTTGAAGTTCTTTAACATATTCCGAAGATCAATGCTTGCAGAAATGCTGGCGTATTTGTTGTATTAGTTGCCAGCGCGACAACTGGTTCTGGGCAACTTTCATCAGGGATGGCTTAGAGATGGCATTCAAAGGGCTTCCTATGAGAAAGTGTCCTGGAGTTAATGCAGAGAGGTCCTGTGTATCATCTGATTCTGGCTTGAGAGGTCGAGAATTAAGACATGCTTCAATTTTAGTCAGAAATTTTGTCATTTCCTGAAAGGTAAGAAGGGTTTCTCCAATTGTTCGTGGAAGGTGAAAATTAGTGGACTTCACAGCAGCCGCATAGAGTCCACCAAAATGTGACCCCGCAGGTGTATTACACTTCCACTCTCTGCCGTCCGAAGCAGAGTATGAAGCGATGTTTTGGGATTCTTTAGATGCCTTAGTGAACAGTTTTTAAAGTTGACGTTCACAAATATAGCCTTTATAAGATTTGAAACCTCGTCCTTTGTGTGTTCTAAGCTTGATCGGTTCAGCGTAGTCGACAGTGTTTAAAAACGTTCGACTGAATGGAGTTGAATGAAATGCAGGTAAATCAGCTATAAGTTGTTGAGGAGTGGATGCTCGGTTTTTAACACATGGAATACAACGATGTATAACAGCCCGAACAACACTTCGTCCGTGAAAACTCCAGTAAGACTGCCTCAATGTTCCAAGGGCAAGCTGAGTGCCCCCGTGAAGACAACGACGATGACAATCTTCGATCAAATGAAAGAAGAGAATGCTTTACACTTCCCCAAACTCGGAGAAGTTCCCTTTGAGACCTTATCCTTTCTCTTCAAGGCTACAATCTCCTTTGACAATGCACGATGCTGTTAATGTTAAATCAAGCGCAGACGAGCTTGACGAAGTTCGAAAGCAGTGACGTAAGGTGATGTTACCCTGGAAAGATGTCTCATGGCGTTGTAGAATCGAAAGGATAAAGTGGTGATTCGAATAAGACGACCCAACGATGAATATCGGCGAAACAGGTGCTAGTGGTTTTTCTAAGAAACAACAAGATTGACAGTCACTCGTTCCTTCATGTCCACTCAGCTGTATGGAGGTTCCAATGGACTGTATGGCCATTCGCCTGAATTAGGCAGCTATTGTGACCTGTTGCACAAGAGGGAGAAAGATGAGAATTCGAGAGCAGACGCTCCAAGCGATACCCGGAACATGATGCCAGTTTGCTGATGTAAGTCTTATGCCGTGAAGGTGAATCTGCTATCCATGCCAGAACAGTTTTTGAATCCGACCACATGTGGAGTGGAACATCAAGGTTCAGAATGTTCTGAACATATGCAACGAGGCGAGCCAGTTAAAGAAGAGGAAGCATAAGCCCGTTCTGTAGCATCTCCAAAGCCATGAAGTTCATATGAGCAACCCGAAGATCTACTCCAATCCATCGATGAATTCGAACTGATGAAAGATATTTCAGATCCTCGTAGTATCTTTTCCATCGTTGAGAATCATCGACAGGAAGCGAATCATTTCAAAAGATTTTTAACTTCCACAGTCCTTGTCCAGTCTTTGTGACCACAATTATAGGTGATAACCATCCAAGTGGATCAAGCAGTTGCGCAGATCGACTGGCAACGAAGTGTTTAGTAATTACATCATCGACACTGAAGTCTTAGAATGCCACGAAAGATCCGACGATAATGCCCGAAGGATGACAGGGATTTGTTCCAAAAGCTCAGGACAATTCGTAGTGCACTTTTTGAGTGGAAAACCGCCCGCCTTGAAGAACTCGAGCAATTGATCATGAAGTTTCGTTGTCAGCACCTGACAAGATGTCATCGACGTAAACACTATGTTTGATGACTTCAGCAGCTAGAAAAAACCGATGTTCCTCATCTAGTCCGAGCTACTGTACGGTACGAACAGCCAAATATGGAGCACATGCCAGACCATAAGTGACAGTTGTAAGTCGATAAATCTGAACAGGCTTGGCAGGAGTCGTGCGCCATAGAATTCGCTGTAGATCCTGGTCACCTTCATGGACAAGAACATGGTACATCTTCTGTACATCTGATAAGAATACAATCGGATGTCGACGCCATCGAAGTAGGGCATCCGAAATGTTAAGTTGGAAAAGAGGACCCGCATCTCAGCAATCATTTAATGATACTCCTTGACTGGAGTATCGATAACCGTTGAAAACCACTCGAAGCTTGGCTGTCAGACTTAAATCTCGCCACACCCCAAGATGTGGAAGAAAAACTGACCTTAAATCCATTCTTGAAACAGAAGATTCACTGACTGGTACCATGTGGTGAAGCTTTTTGTACTCCATGAAATCTCCTAGCTTTGCAAAATTATTTTTTGTTGGAAGACGCACGACGTATCTTCTTCTCTTGTCCTAGAGTAAGTCTCTCAAAAATTCTGTTCACAAGCTTCCTCTTCTGGAGTCCTAAGAGGTTTTAAAGGGGCTACTTCATTATCTTCCCAAAATTTGTGTGAGTTCAAATAAAATTCATCATCTTTGCAGCAGTGAAATGTGCTGAAAGGAGAATTATGAATTGAGAACTTCTTTTCCGTTGGACTACACTGTATCAAGCCTAGAACAGTTTTCTGAGCAACAGGAGTAAAAAGATCACCTTTTCGAAGGCCTGGCTCAATTAAAATTTAATAAACATCAACACCTAAAATCATCCATTGGATGGTTTCCATAGAAATTCGGATCTGCCAACTGAAGGTCCCTAAGGTGGGGCCAATCGTTCATTCGAAACTTACTTTCTTGAAGTGTTGCCACCGCTTTTGGAAGAACAAGAGCTTTAAGTTTGTACCTAAAATTTAACGGAAAGTGAGGTTTAACTTCGACCGTAACTGATCCTTGTGAAGTTCCTGATTGACTTTCACCGACGCTTAAAAAACGTGCTGAACCTTTAGTCCGAGACTCGTGCAATCGTTGCGCGAGTCGTTCCGATATAATTGAGACCTCAGAACCCTGATTAAGAAATTCTCAAACAAAGAGTTTGACTGGACGGCGCAGTCACAAAAACTATCACGGTAGTCAATAACACCGACGTTTTTTCATGCAAAGAAACCTGCATGACTGACACTGCATAAGAGCTAGCTTGCGAAGCTTAAACAGTGGATCAACTTGGAACATGTTGAGTTTGAATAGACAGTGATTCATGAAGAATTGTGTGATGCTTTTGTTGACAGAGCTGACAAATTCTTCGAAACGCAGTTTTCAATGGAGTGGGACCCCAGGCAATTACAGCATAATCGTCTTTGATTGACCAATTCCTTCCTTTGTGCCACTGTTTGACCTCGAAACTGTGGACATGACATCAAAAAATTTTGTTCTCTATGCATGAAACATTTTCTATCCTGAGGCGATTTTCTTGGTCGTTGTTCCGTAACTGCATTGACGCTAGAAATCGTTGATTGCAACGATTTCTGTTGTCTCCCACACTTTCGTTTCTGATGTTGAGACTTTTTTATGATTGCGATGATGCTTGCTTACAGCAGAATGTTGTTTATTCAACAGCTTCCAATGCACGAAGACGATTTTTAAGAAACGTTTCAAGTTCTTCAAATGTCGGAGGTTTAAATTATCAATTTGTGAGAAAAAATTGGAAGCTAATTTGCATACGACTTCCGGGTGTATGGAACCTTAAAATAATTGCTGAAACTTAAAATAAAAAATTGACTTCTAAGAACAAGCAGTTCGTGTATGCCATTTTACAGAATCATGTAAATCATGTAAAAGTACTTGGTATACGATTACGGCTTTTTATAATAACATGGCATAATTACTTAGAGTATGCCATTGGACTGTCGGTAAGATATTGTGTAAATATGCGCAAAAAAAGAATGGCATACATTTTGAAAGTGTTTAAATTATTGGCATACGCCGAAGTAAATCGCAAAAAAGAAAGAATTTTTGAGCAACTAATTAGCGCATGCCACTTTCATTTTTATAAAGTGTATATAATGAAATAATGATTTCACGATTGGCATACAAATCCAGCGTGTTCAACACTTTATTCCACAATAACAAAATAATAATTTAATTTAATAATAAATTCGCGTATGCCATTTATCTTACTGATAGATTGGATGCTAATATGGTAGTTTTTCACTTGCATACTTGTAACACATGTGGTGCGCTCAATATTAGTAGCTAAAATCGTAAACTTATTGTCAAAAGGCACTGACGAATTTGGCGCGCAATGCAAAAATGGTTTTTAGAACATCTTGTAATTAAAGTAAATAATTATAAAAAAATGCACAAGAATGTATGTAAACTGTATAACTTTTGATTCCAGACAAGACAAAAATGTATAACACATATATTTTCTAAATAACAGTTGATTTGCATTGAATTCTAATGACTAACTTATATCCCACAAAAATGTTTTAATAAATATAATTTACATAAATTATTGTGCATTTTATAATAATTATTCATTTTAATTACAAGAATTCTTTTTAGTACGCATGCGCGTTAACTCTGGTCAACCAGCGTACGGCCCTAACACAACGGCAGTATGTAAAGGCTCATAAATTGACACATGTTTACATCAGTTTTTGGAGCAAATAAGAATCATAGAGCGAAAGTGTTTTTTTATGTGGCAAGAGTAAAAACAAAGTTTTACTCCACGTAAATTGAAGAAATGTCGGGAGTCGTTGACTATCCGAATAAAACATAATTTTGGATACGAAAATGTGATATTTCCGGAATAATAGCATCGGATATCACTCCAGGCCATGTTACAGCAATTTCAGTGCCATAAATGCAGCCGAAGCACCTCCTTCGTAAGTAGATAATTTTGTGTTTATGAAGAATATAATATACCAACATAGCACCAAACATTCCTTAAACGTTCCGCGCAAACTTGCGGAACATTCCAGCTGATTGTTCCCAGGACGTGTAAAATTTCCGTCACTTGGAAACGTTCCGCTGGAACCTAAGTGGGATGTTATGGTTATTTTTCATGACAAATATTTCCTAAGCGTAATAATTGCTTATGAAAAACTACTCGATGATTCACGACATGGATGCGTTTAAGCGCAAAATACTAAAATTTGACGCCAGCACGCTGCCTCCGTCTTCTCGAGAATTGCACCAACATTGTTACGCACACTGTTTACAGCTCATACGTCGACAAATTCTACGTTGAGCGTTCCTTCAATCATCAATCTGAAAGATCACGGATGGGTCAAGCGGAAATTTGCAATTTAAATGGTTTGAAGGCCCTGCAGTGCCAGACTTAGTAACCGAGGTCCTTGTTCAGCGAGAGAAAAAAGGTATGTATGATATTTTTAGAATCTGATACAGACAGCGATAGCCATAATTCTGAACATGATGAAGAAAGCGATGACGATGACGATGATGATATCAACAGGGACACTGATGATAATACTAATGATGACACTGAGGATGATGGCATTGATAATGACGGACAGAGTGATGAAGGATAGATGTACGAAGTATTTCTGGTGAAGGAGAGGATATTATCTGAAATCTGCTTTAGGACTATCAATTATTGACTTAAATTGTATATTCATAAATACGCACAATAAAAACTTTTTTTGGATTTCAAATTTCTACAAAGAGATGACTGAATTTTGTAAAGAAATTAATCCTGTCTAGATTTCGGAATCATTTTCTACTTATTAATTATCATTGTTGAAAAGTTGTAGTTTTTTGTACCGCCGATCTTCTGAATAGGTGCAACTAAAGTTTTTTGTTTTACATTATATGAAATAATTCTTTTATACTGAGCAATGTAACAATAACTTTTAACTAATACCAATTTTCCCCAGGAAGCAAAAAAATTATCTCCATATTAAAATAATAATATTCAGAGATAACTTTTTAGACATAATATTTCTATTTATAATTAATGTTAAAATATTAAAAATTCAGCAGAAGAACTGGAATGTCTCATCGAAAATAATGGAAACTGAAAAACGAGGTTAGGCTGCTAACAGATATCCACATATTTCATACAGTTATATTTTGAAAACTATCAATGATTGTGAAAGGTTATTACAAATAAGCTTCTCAAAAACAACTAAAAACTAAGCAAATACCATACGTTCCTGAACTAGACAAATTGTACCGCCCGCCAACTTCGAAATTTCATATATCTCCTTTCAACTAATTATTTTATATTATTCTTAAATTGAACCAATTATAATTATTTTTATCCCTATTATCATATTTAAAAAATACTTAAAGTGAATTCTACATATTAGCTCTACCATGTGCAAATCGCCCCGCTCCATAGTAAGCCAATACAGAGCACGCTATGGTGTAAGGAAATTTTATAATTTACTTTATTATTGCTGTATAACGTATTGTACACGCTAAATTCGTATGCCAGTCGTTAGACCATTATTTTTTGTTATGAATTTTGTGAAAAAGCAAATTTCACACGCTAATTAGTAGTTCAAAACTTATATAAATTTTTACAACATTCAAATTGTTTTTTCATAAGGTTATACAAATTCGAAATGTATGACAATGATTATGTTAAAATTTTACCATATAATCTTTGCACTAAAACGCATTCCAATTACGAACTAATCATTCCGTGTTATTAGAAAAAAATGTAATTTCGAAAAAGTAGAACTAACACATTTATACGCCGTAATCGTATGCCAAGTACTTTTTTCAGTGCAAGCGAGCGGTCTCATTTTATTTGCTCATAACTCGTCAAATATCTATAATATTTGGTACCTAAATTGACATACGCGAACTAATCGTTCTTGTAAAATTGCATGTAAATCTTGAACACAGCCAATTCTGTGAATGTAAGATTTGGCTGTTGTGTTATCTATTCTAAAGAGTGTTTCACATGATTGCAAGTCCCTGGTAAAACGTTTTAGGCCATAGAAGGCAGCGAGTAGTTTAATATGATTTATATGTGACCCTTGTTGTTCCTTATCTCACCAATCGTGAGCTGTCTCCACATTACAAGATGCTCCTTAACCGTATAAAGAGGCATCTGTAAAGATTTCGTTTTTGTAAGCAGTTTCCTAATCGGCTTGTAAGTTGAAATAATATCACCAATTCACCACTGGATGTCTGGTGGAATGGAAATCTTTTTCTCGAAGTGGCTATTTTCTGTTCTTAATGCAAGAAATTTCTTACTCTAGATTTTTTGTGTAGGTTCATACATGATCGGTGGACAAGCTGCCACTAGGGTTTCTACAAACTGTGCCATTTCCCTTCTTCTGCAAGAAGATATATTACTAAGCACTAAAGCCCAAGATATGATCATTTGCTTTTGATCGTGTGTTAATTTAATCAAAATTTTTCCGTATTCCAATTGAAGCCTAAGAATTTCACTTTCTTATAGGGTTCGAGAATACCTAATCTTAATAACCTTAATAACCTAATCTTTCTAACGTCTGGGAGGTTATTTTGACGTTTTTTCGCAATTGTCTTCTGATTTGCCGATAAAAATAAAATCGTCCAAATAGATTACCGAGGGGAGTGATGGTGATCTTAAATAGTGCACCACCGGCTTTAGGATCTTGATAAAAACAAAAGGGGCTGTACATAACCCGAAAGGAACACAAGTGAACTAATATAGTATTTCCTGAAATTTGAATCTAAGATACTTCTTAAATGATTTGGCTACCGGAATTGTTATATAACCATCTTTTAAGCCTAAAGTTGCGAAAAATCATCTTCAGAAAGAATTGGTGCAACTATCTTCCTATCTTTGACTTTAAAGGGGGGAGGATCACTGAACGTATTTAGGTCTTTAAGGATCTAAATAAATTTTTTCTCCCCGTTTGATTTGGTTCTTAAGAAATAAGGGAAAGAAATTGACTTTTTGTGGATATACGCACTGTGATCGCCCCTGTTTCGAGTAGCTTGTTGATTGTTTGGTTACAATATATCAGCTCTTTAGCTGACATCCTAAACTCTTGGAAAATGGTCTTTTCAAGGTGTAGATATAAACGGGATTTTAAAACCTGTCACATGATCTCGAATTAGGGGAAGAGCGGTATTCTTCGCCCATTCAGCAGAAAAGTATTTAAGCCTACCTGCACGGCCGTTTTCTTCCATTCTGTTCGAATTAGAGCCTTTCATAGCTTGACTGATAGGGTGGAGGGATGATGGGTTAGGCCCTAGTAATTCTTTGCCCAATTTTTCCGCAGCCTTAGCTGCCTTGACGCGTTCTGCGAAGTCATCTCCAAAGAGCAGGGTATCTACGTAGCAATTCTCTGCAATTGTTTGTACGATAGTGTTTAATTTAGGGACGATAAATTTCTTTAAAATATCACTAAGGCAAAGGCCAATCGCTGCTATTCCAGCACTTAATTTAACGCGAGTGTTTACTTGATACGTGTTGGATATTTTTCCAGGAGTCCTTTCCACTCTTCCTTCAAGATACCCGCTATCAGGATTTTCGTCCACACCTCGGCTAAGGATGCGTGGATCTTTGGAATTTAAACAATGTTAGGTTTCAAACCTGCTACAAGTTCAGAGTTTCAGGGCTCAAGTCAGTGGCACCAGTTTTCTCGATGTCATGTTTGGGTGGCAGGCTTGTTGGTATATGTTCACGACTATGTCTACCGCTACGTTCATGACTGTAGCTAAGTTCAAATTCTCCTGAAATGCGTCGGTCATCCAAAGAACGGGCTGAGGAAAACGAGGTACACGATCTGTCATAGTTTGGACACAAGGGTGATGAGTAACGACTTGGCCGCTCTCTTATAGGTTCACTCGCCACCATTTTTGTCATGTCGAATTCTCCAACATATCATCCCTGTAATATCGATCTGAATCGCGATCGCGGGACCGTTTACGGGATTTTGTATGACTTCTATATCTGGGTGAGTCACGGCCCATGGTGAAAAGCAGGAGAAAAACTCGACAAAACACTTACAATAAAAAATTACTGCGAGATTAATTTCCGCCTATGGTCAGAGTCACACAGAAAAGCGTAATGTTGGGTGTACTGATTGAGCGACCCCTAGTGACCGCGCCAGAAATATAAAACCTTGAAATTCTGTGGTTAGAGTCGAACAACTAGCGTTACTACTTTTGATTTAGATGACGCAGTATGTCTACTTTTTTCGCAGAAAATCGATTTTTTAGTAGAAAGTAATTTTTTGGTTTAAAGGTAATCTAATTATACAAAAATTCTTCTTTTTGGTTAAAAATTCAAGTATTCCAGGTCAATTTTCATCATTTTAGTTGAAAATTCATCTTTAAGTTAGAAATAAATTTACTTAGTTGAAAAATAAATTCTTTTGTTGTAAATTAATTTCTTTAATGAAGATTCTGTTGTCCAACAGATAAACCTAGTAAGTGACATTTGCCATAAAACTATTTTTCGATACATGCGCATGAGAAAATAACCTTTATGGCAAGTTACTTACTAAGTTTTTCCGTTGGACAGCAGGATTCGTGATTCATTACCTTCTTTGGTTTATTGAAAATTTGTTTCTTTTTTGGTTTAAAATAATTTTTCCTTAAACTGAAAATAAAAATATTATTCTAGTTCAATATTCCATAATTTTAGCGGAAAATTCATTTTTTTTGGCACTCCACGTCCTCTAAAAGGATGGACATATAAAGTTTCCCTCAATCTGTTAATGATTAAAGTTCTTAAAAATTACATTTAATAGAAGTCTTTTATCAGTTATTCTTGGTAATCAGGTCATCAAAATTTCTTCATTATTGGTAAATTCACAGTTGCTACATCAAGTAGGAAGGCAAAAAATATTATGTCGGAAAAAATTCGCGAATACATTTTTTATAGGGGTTAGCTATCCTTGCACGTCACCCATTATCCAGCCATGCAAAAGACAGGTCGTAATTATCAATTAAGTAGCATGAATATTTTCTTACTTTATGTACCGAAATTGTATTGCAGGTGGCGCGAATGGGCAGAACCGTTTAAAACGACACTTACGTTATGCGCACTGAAAATAAAAACAATGACAAGTTTGATTGTCGATATTTAAAAGATAAAAAATGTCAAAGCCTTTTATTATCTCATGAATGGCCGGGTGAGACCGTTCGGCAGAACTCCTAAAATCAATTCTTGCGGTAGTCACGCCTAAAATGTTAAAAATTACCAGTGAACGGAACTCCTAATTTTAAGGGCCCGGAGACCTAGATGATACCGCAAAGATTTGGCCTGTACTCTCACGAATTTAAAAGTTTCGGATTCGGACCCAAATCGTTAAGGAATCTTTGAACTTTGGGTCTAACGGTTCCTTGAGTTATATTTGCGACATATACAAGTTGATTGATGATCAAATGAGAGATAAGTAAAAGGAGAGAAGAAAGTGGAAAACGTCTTCGTTTGTTCAGATTTGGAACCAGAATCTCGTTTCGGAATAATTGTTGTGGTCAACATTCTAAAAAATTATATAATTCGGTGATAAGGTGATCTAAGGAGGCGAGAGAGCGAGAGGCGCTTGCAAGGTCATCGGAGTTTTGCAGTGTATAGTTCGGCACTATAAGAAGCCAGTAAGAAGAAGAACGGTTAGGAGAACCCCTTTTTATCGTGGAAGCGATTTTTTACTTAAGTCTGGAAATTATTAATTTTGTAGATTTATATAAAACTCAGTACGAGGGGGGTTCTCGGGAAACAGAAAGCGACTCTAGGTTCAAAATAAAAATCTTTCATTTAAAAGATTTTATTAATTTAATAGATTTACACGGTAGTCAGTGCGAGTGGAGTTTTTGGGGCACAGAATGAGAATTTGAAGTCGAAACTTTTACTCAAATTTTGAAGATTTTATTGATTTTATAATTTTATAAAAACTTAAAAATTTTACTCAAGTTTGTCAGCTACAAGTAACTTTATTTATAACCTATGACGCTTTCTTTAAATTCCTATCTCTATTTGCACTCGGTAAAGAAGAGTTGACTGCAAATTCAGTTTTGTGAGGCTCTTTTTTCAATTGAATTTATCAATAAATTAATAAATTATTTACTTTAATAAAATTTCATGATTTCTGCACTATATTCAAATTTGATATTATGAAATTAAAAATTGAGTTAGTTTATATTGATTAATGTAAAATATCTTATTCACTTTTCACGAAAGATCGTTATTGGAAATGTGATTCAATTTAAAACGCAATTAATCTTACTAAATTTTTTTAATAAACCGAAAAAACGTTGATTTTGCAGTGCCTAGGTATTGGATCCAAAAAATGCATCAAAATACAAAGAGTAGGAGTAGCTACAGTGAAGAAAGTGCGTACTTCGTGATTGCATTTAAAGGTTAACCAATCTGAATGATATCAGTAAATCACTCAAAGAAAATCCAATACTGGTAAAGAAAATCAACAGAAAATGTTTCAGCAAAAGAAAATTACAAGCACTGTATATTGTTTTATTTAAATTTTCCTTTTTTGTCAATCGGAGTGACTGTTACTAAAATATACGAAAATGGAAGCTTTCGGATTACGCGGTGAAGCACGTATAAATCTTTTGTGAATATGCTATAATTTGCATTGCTAGGTAAATGTTTTCATGACTTTTAGGTGTGCAGGCTAATCACATTAATATATTTGAATATTATAGAATCTTATATATTTTATTCTGTTGAACGATCTATAAAGAATAGGAGACAAAATGTACATTATTATAAATTCAATAAAACTGAATTTGGATTCTTTAAATGAAGTCTTTATTTATAAAACAACCAAATAGAGTTTAAAAAGTACATTTTTTTGTGTAAAATATACCATTTTGAAATGAAAATTAACTATACAGATATTGCATTTCTTTGAATCTCTATCTTCTGAAAACAATTTGCATGACAAAGTATTATCTGCGTTAGGTACACAATGGTGAAACTTGAGTACCTTTGACAGTTTTCACTGCTATCGTACAATCCCTCTAGTTTTTTTTGATATAATAAATAAGTTAATAATTATATAAATATATATATATATATAATATGTATAATAAATAATAAAAATGACAAACTTTGAGCTAAAATAGCCAGAGAAAATGAATAATGGTTTTATTTACAAGCATAAGTACCTTATTCCCTTGATTTCATCACTCACAGCTTTGTACATTTCTTCAGCATTTGTTATTTGTTGATCAGGAGGCCTTCTTATTGCTGACCTTGTTACTTCTCTTTTTACAACTGCTCCTATTGCATCGCATGGCCTTTTTCCATGACTAGTTGCAAAAAATGGTAGGACCATATTTTTAATTGGAAGTCTTTCTCGTGCAAACAGATGCTACAAAAAAATTTTATTTAATTATTTGCTAAAAATAATAAGGCTATAAATAAATAAAAAAAGTATAGGATAAAGAAAAAAATTTAACTAGATACATAAACTATCGGTTAAGAACTTAAAAAAAATCAAATAATTCACTAAAAAAAATTGTATCATCTGAATTGTTCAACCATTATTTGTGTCAAAAACAAGCTAGCATAATCATGTTTTATAAAACTGAATTGTTCTTGTACTGAATTGGTACTCCATCCAAAAAATAAATAATTTTTTGATCACTGGAAAGTCTTTTTTTTATAAGAGCCGTAACTTTCACTTGAAAAGTATATACCGTCGATGCGACATGTGATAAGTTGTCGCTAATCACACAGAAACTTGTTACTTGTAACGTATTTTTGTCACTTTTAGGGTACATAACAAACGGTTGAACAGTATCTTTACATTTATCAAAATACTTTTTTTTGAAGTTCTGATATAAAATTATGCTTGCTCAGATCATAAATACCATTGATCAACTTTTAAATAAATAAACTAACTTTTTGAGATGCACTTCGCAATCCCATAGCAGTTGTTTTTTTCTTATTGTCTTCCTCAAATTTTGTTGACCAGGTTTTATACTTAATCACTTCAATATTATTTGAAATGTCATTTTGTAAAGATTCACGAAGTCCTTCTTTAAAAGGAAAATTTAGACATCTATGCAGCATGCAGTCTTCTGCATCTATATCACAAACAGTGGCAGTTATAAGATCTCCATAAGTTTGGTTTGTTTAGAGTGCAAACAGTTTTAGCTTAACATTCTCATGATCAGCACATACGCATATTGTATGTGAACCCGGATCCCCTGCCGGTACACATGCCTAAGGTCTTAAACTTTTAGAAAAGGTTAAGCTTGGTATATTAACAATGTCACTATTTTCTTCTTTCCAATTCTGATGTAATTCTTTGATGGTAAATAATAGTAGTTGCTTTTGACGTTTCTCATTATTTCCTGTCTCATGATCTGTAACAGCAGTCCATATAATATTCAACAATAGATTTGGTAAGTTCTGAAGAATATAGAGTTCTTTGTTTTCGAGGTCTGAAACCTATAAATGCAAGTATTATTATGAATACATCAATCCACATAATGTTTTGAATACAATTTTTTTTTTAATAAATAAATACCTCCATCTCTAAATTTTCTTAGTTGACAAAAAGTATAACAAGTGCAGTGAACATATTGCGTAATTTTTCCAAGCTGCAATGATCTGGTAAAAATGACAATAACTCAATTCTTTCTTGGAGCGTTTTTGCATATTTCAATTTATCGCCAATATTTTCTAACACCTGTTTGAAATCTTTACTAGTCTCTGTCATTTCTTGAAAACTTTCACTTGTTACATTCCAACCAAATTCAGTTTCTACACATTTTATGAGCTTCTTCTGAATATTACCTATTATTCGAAAAGCTGACTGCTTTAATCCCAATTGTAAAAACTTAATCTTGTGACGCACTTGGAGTTAAAGAACACACTGCTTGAGAATTATCTGTAGTCTGAGTACTTCCCGGTGAATCATTATTTGGTTGCTGTTCATTTAGAGGTGTTTCAGTAATGGTTAATGATATTATTAAAGAATTTACTTGTGTAAAACAAAATGGACACAGCTTTTTTCTAGGAATTATTTTGATTGCTGAGAGTTTTTCAAAAGATTGACAGAGTTCTAAGCTTATAATGATTAGCTGGTGACGCAAAAGCAAAACCGTAGTATGTTTTGAGAATGGATCACAGCATTTACGTTCAATGCTGTAAATGTATTCAATATATTGCAACCCATGATGATTACATATTGTTCCTTCTCTTACTATATCTTCATTATTAATCCTATATTTTAGGGTTGTAAAGTCTTCATCACTTATTCACTTAGGTTAACTAGAGATTTACTCTTAGTATATTGATCCAAATAACATAAACTATCACATAATGTTCCAACGCTACAATTTTTTTGATTCATAGATATTTATTTTTTAATTTTCAATTGAGCAGCGAAAAACATAGATGCCTAGAGAAAACAAGTTCTAAACTAAAAGCCTAAGAGGCCACGAAACATATAAGCACGTGTGCATGTACTTCGAAGTTCGAAATTTGTTTTGCACATCGACATATAGTACTGGATCAGTGATTAGAGTTGTCGGATGTGGACCAGGGAATAGACAGAGAGAACACATCGAGAAATTCTACCTGTCTTTTTCTAACGATGGCGACTGGTCAGTTGATCTTTTTGTAATGAAAGCAGATAGAAGGTGAGTAGAACCAATCGCCATCCTTAGAAAAGGACAGTTCCACTTTTTTTTCTATTCCCTGGTCGATTTCGAAAAACCGTAGCCAGCGGTCGAGTACTATGTGTCGATGTTTTTGGAGAACAGCTGACAATTAGTCCATTAAGTGGCGCCACCGCACTACTATGACAGCCGAGTCAAAACACAAAAAAAAATTCATATCTGCGGAGCGAGGCTCAAATACCGCCCAGGTTTTTTCGAGTTCCGTTCAGGGATGCTTGAGGATTATTTTGCGCAAAGTTCGTCAAAATCGGTTCTGTCAGAAAAAAGATCTGGGGGTATCAATATGGGCTACTTTTGAAAAAATGCCGTTTTAAAATTCGCATATCTCCGCTTCTAGTGGATGAAATCGAAAAAACTAAAAACGAGGTAAAAGCTCGTTTCAAGACGAACAAATTCCGTAGGGGAGTCCGAAAAATACAAAAATTTTTTCGAAAAATTGCAAGTACTAATTGCTCTGTACACACGCTGCAGTTGCGTAAAAGCATTAGAAAAATTTTTAAATAAAAAATCAATCACTGATGGAAAAATGTGACCTTGTGGATTAAAATTAATCAAGACTGAAGGGTTCTAGAATTTTTTGAAAATAGCGCTTTTTTCTGAAATTTCGAACTTCCAAGGGCTGTACAATCTTTCTGTTTTCACCGAATGAGCTGAAACTTTATGAATCGTCTTATTTCATAGAGCAATTTTACATAAAAAAATTGGTGGTGAAATCCGTGACATGCGTGCGCAGCGATTTTACGAATTTCGCTGGTCTGACTTATATATATATATATATATATATATATATATATATATCCGAATGTAGTCAATGCGACGGATCAGCGGAATTTTGGAGCTTTTAGGTGTACGGAGCGACAAAATCACGACTTGCTAGAATGCTATGATGCGAGTGTAACCCCTGAACGAGAGAATTACATGGCACGACTGCATGCTCTGTGTTAAAGAAACACCCAGAGCTATCGCACTTTTCGCATAAACTTCTGCGTAAACATGCCGAAGTACTCAAGAAACGGGACTATATAAGCGTAGCGCATACTCCACCACAGCCAGAACAAGCCGGCAACAGAGAAAGAGAGGTGACACTGAGGCCAACAGCGGGCAGGCATCCGATAGAGGACGAGCAATGCTTTATGAACTGGAGAAAAATCAACATCCAGGTTTCCCCCAAGCGTAAAGATCTGGCTGAAATGGATAACGAACTTCGTGAACAAGTTTCCGAAGAATCCAACGTTTGGAATATCAATTGTTATGTGTATAATGCAGTGAGAGCTTTGGCCGATACAAACCGTAAAAAATCCACGGTTGATCATAAGACCAAAAGACGAATGCATCAACTCGCCATAAAGATAGACTGGGCAAGACAGTACGCGTCCCGAATTCAGTGTGTGATTGACTATATAACATCTGGCAGCATATTGTTCAAAGACCCTCTAGTTACTGTCGATCACCCGCCCAAACCACAGGAGGTCGAAGTATTTTGGAAAACCCAAATTACCATTCCATCTGGAAAAAATCGTGTGAAAACTAACAAGGTAACCTTCCAGAGCAGTGTCATCAGGGCGACACCATGAGCCCACTCCTTTTTTGCTATATTATAGTAGAAAATCCTCTAATCATCCCTACTTTCGTTTCTCATCTAATTACTTTATACTACAGTCAAACCTGGATTTAATCTCAATTTTGGGACCGACCGTGACATTAATTCCAGAGTCTCGGAACTATTATGTCTCCTGTTTTTATCTCTTTTCTCTCTCCCTGTTTTGTGACGCATCTGTAGGCACCGCACGTCCCCCCGCAGCTCATCTCACCCGTCCCCACCGCGCGGAGTCAATTCTCGGAAAACGCTAAATCTAGATTCGACTGTATTTCTTATTTCTGTATCTCTAGTTCCTGTCTCCTAGTTTACTGTCATCTCATTGTTTACTAACTCTTCCCTGTCCTCTTTCCATTCCCTCCATACAGCTTCTATCTGTATTCTTCTATAATTAACCTATGTTCTTCTTACTTTTTTTCTTTCCTTTTCCGCTGTTTTCCTTAGCATATACTGCATCTTCTTTTCTACTCATGTCAAATCATCCTCTATTCTCTCCGAGCTTCCATATAACACCCTCTTCATTGTTATCACTTCTCTCTTATGTTCCCATTTCTTTAGTTTCAACAGTACTATTCTCTCCCCTCTTCGCTCTTCCCTTCCTACACTTCGCACTTCCTCTATCTTTACTTTAGCATCAATTCTTATTAGTACTTTTTACACTTCTTCCTTCAGCTCCTTTCCCTCTAATCTTAGACCTTTCATCACTATGTTTCTTTTTCTTTGTTCTATTTTTCTCAGCCTTTCCTTCTTCTTATTTCCTCTATCCCTCCTCTAGCATCCCGGTTTGAGCTTCCTATTTTTTTATCCTATCTTCCAGTTCTTCTGCATTTTTATTAGTATCTTCCTGCTTTTCTAATATTTGTTCTATCGCCTGCATTATTTTATCTAACTTTTTCCTGACTTTTACCAATTTCCTCATATCTTTCCAAGTTTGGTCATTATCCGCATAATGTCTTTCCTTATTTCCTCTTCCCCTTTCTCCTGCTTTTCTTCATACATTCCCATTATTTCTATAATTATTTACAGTTTTTCAATCTTTCTTCTTTCATCGGATCTTTAACTTCGGCTCTGTTTCCTTCTGTCCCCTTACTGTTCTCATTCTTCTCTACAAAAGTATGCTTTTTCCGGCGGCGATCTGAACATTTTTGGATATTTAAAGCTTGAACCGATATCTTCTTTGTCTTCATTGCTTGCCTTCTCTTCCTTCTGATGAATGCATCAATAGATCCCACAGTTTCCGCGCTTAACCCGACCAACCCAGTCCTTCCACCCTATCACAAACCGTAAACCAACCTAACCTCTATTTCCCACACAAGTCTGTCTTGATCCCCCAAAACATCTTCATTCTCTTGTCAATCTCTTAATTTCGCAATCAATCTCTCGATTTTTTCGAAAAAACAACAAGAACTTGGGGTCAAAATTTAAAAATTCTAAGATTTTACACAAATTTTGAAAATGCATAATTTGGTAGATTTTCATGACACTCAGTATGGAGGAGGTTTTTAGGGACACAGAACACGAATTTGAGTCGAAATTTAAAATTCGAAAAACGTTATCAACATTTATAAATTTTTAAAAATAATTTGGGAGATTTTCATGCAAGGTAGTACGAGGGTACTACCATGGCATACCACGCTCTATGTGGTGAATCCTACTTGTCACCTCAGGGAAGTCGTTCTTCACTCTTTGCCGTTATCGGAATTAACTGTTCGGAAGCGAATACAAAATTAAGTTCAACTTGTCTATCGGTATTTTATCACGCGCGGGTCTTGGGCGCGGATTGTCATTCCTAACAAGTACGAAATCAGAAAGGCACTGATCAATGAAGAGGCAAAACAATTTTCTTAAATCTACTTCCTCTCCTATATACAATCTTTCCTTCTCCATTCCCCTTCTTCCTTCCTTCTCTTCTCTATCTTATCCAACACCCCCTTTCACCCATGTCACTGCCCTTTTGTTCCCCCTTTCATGCAACAATGCCTCCATGCTTATGCCACTCCTTTTCACCTCTTCACACATCCTCTTCTCTCCAGAAAGCCAGAACCTATTATAACTCTCTATGTATCCGCATCTAATTAAGGACTGAAAGAGTGTTGCCTTCTTTCATTTGTTCAATAATGCTCTGAAACAATCATCCAGTCAGAATATTTTTATTAAATTGAAATAATTAATCGAAAATGCAAGGAGAATAGACTAGCCAAACGGCCAGTTAATTCCTCCCCTAAGATTCAGTTCGCAAGCCTATTGGCCAGCCTCTTAATGATTTGCGATTAATAATTTCAGTTTAATAATGAAAGAGATGAATTCGCCGGGGGCCGGTGCTCATCTAAAAAACTGCACCCGATCCCAGCGAAATCGCGGTAAAATTTCAGCCATAACCACGTCTCATGGCTATAAGATAGGTGGTCACAGTCTGTGGCGGAATCAATACGATGATCCGACAAAAGTCTCGTGCACCCTGAGGACACGGAGCGACCCAAGGACGTCCGCCTTCTGCATTTTTCCCCCAAGGTACCGAAAATTCGATAACGAACATGTTTTGTTTCTCGAGGTCAAGGAGAACTATGTCAGGCCTCGAGTGTACAACAGAAAGAATTGTCGAGAGTATAAAGTTTCAGTATATGCGGTACTTCTCATTATCAACAATTGACTTTATTTCCCCAGTAGCGTTAAGCACTCTTAGTGCCGCGTTGTGCCTTTGGATGTAGGTCTTTCCTGCATGAATTGGACAACTAGATAGTATGTGTCCTAGATGTTTGGGGCGTGCATGGCTCGCCCTGCAGCTATCATCGGGTACTCGAGATAGATAAGATGTGATGCATTTTGCTCACCCCTGATACTTAAGTTAAATCCGAGTGTTTCAGCAGCCTCCTCCACTGCTTTGTACAGAAACGCTCCTTTTCTCACTTCTTCATGCTTCTTGAACATTTTAAGAACAGGGTCTCTTCAATTTGCGACTCTATGTGCTGTACCCAAAATAATCCTGTTGTGAAGACATTCAAGATTCAATATTCCGCGACCACCTTGACGGCGTGAGATGTAGAGTCGCGGAACAGAAGATTGAGATGCATGCTTTTGTTTCTGTGCATAACCTTTCATGTCCCGATATCAAGGGATCTAAGCTCGTTCTTCGTCCATAGAACCACTCCAAATGAATAGAGTACTACCGGGATGGCAAGCATGTTCGTTGCAGATACTTTGTTTATCACCGACAGTTCGGAAGACCAAATCTGCCGGATGAGCCGTTTATATCTGCTTCGGAGAGCATCCTTTATAGATGTCACGACCTGAATGCGGCTCTGTGGATTTTTAGTTAATATCATTCATTTAAAAGTGACAATCATTCGAAACGGGCTCAAAGGGCCCTCTAATGGGCTCTCGGGGTGGCCGACTACGAATCTGGGGTTATAATATGAGAATTCGAAATGACTGATAGAATGTGGTGGATCTAAGCCAACCTTCATTTTTTGAGCAATTTAAATTACCCTGATCAACTTCAAAGTGATTACTTGGGTGTTTTTGGTGTCACTGATTACGAATTTGGAGTCAAAATATGAGAATTCAAAATGGCGGATCCAGTATGGTGGATGTTATCCAACCTTCAAGTTCTGAGTAATTCAGATTATCCTGATCGACTTGAAAATGATTACGTGGGTGTTTTCTGTGCCGCTGATTACGAATCTGGAGTCAGGATATGAGAATTAAAAATGGCAAGATTCAATATGGCTCACACTGTCCAACAAATGGCTCGGTTTACGTAAATGAAACGTCCGAACTGTCTTTTATAAAGATTAGCCTTAGTAACCCAAAGGGATTAATTTGCAAATAAAGCAAACAGAGAGTGCAGGAGCAATTAGGACCGTTCCTTGGGATTATTTAGTGGAGCAAAACATTATATAGCCTTGGATGCTTACATTCGAGGTTTACCTGAAGAAATGTATCTTGATATAACGGACCCAGTCCAGAGCGTACAAGATCGCCTAGTCCCTACTCAAGAAAAATGGGCCATAAGAAAGAACGAAGAACGCAGAAAATGAGTAGCGCGACAAACATCCTTAAAAATACTCTCATTCTTGAACTTCAATACCCTTTTTACAGTTCTACGCATTCATCCTACAATTCTGCATATCCACCTGATTACCCGTTTCAAAATCCATTTCCTTCAAACTTTGGTTATCCCTATCCTCTACAATACCCCTCATACACCTAAAGCGTATCTTCATGATACTACAAAATAACCAAAACATATTAGCAGACAGACTCAAGATTCTTCCTTTTTAACCAGATTGACCTTACTAAAACCTTCTTTAAACTACAGGAGACCCGCTGGGTGGACGAAATACCGAGTCTCCAAATCCATCCCTATACAAATTTGCGGTATCGAGACTAATTTAGGCGAAACGCTTGACACGGTGCAACTTACCCTACTGGGCAAATCAATGGTGTTCCACGTAACTGAAGACACATTTCCTATCTCGGCTGACGGTTTAATAGGTCGTCCATTCCTAAGGGAGGAACAAGCGCGGGCATTGATATACGTCTCGGGAGTAAGGAAATAATGCTTACGAATGCGAATACGAATGCCCATGGTGATATACATCTTCAATGTATAAGAAGCAAGAGCGGAGAATTCGGACTCCGCTAGTACTAGTGATTATCACGAGTATCGGTCTTACAGATCCGAATTCCCAACTCTCACCTCGACGAGCCTTGCTTCGTTCGGTCAATAGATTAATTATAACACAAACATTTTAAATTCATGATTTCAAAATCTAGTAATGGTCATTAAATAATAGAAATAGTAAGTTTCACACAAATCCAATATGTCAAATGTCAGAATAATCATGATGTAGAATTAAAGTATTATTAACCAAATTATTTATTCGTACATAAGCCTTGTAAGCTAAATGTTATAATCTAAACGACGGAAAATAATATTAATGGCTCACCTTAGTTCACAGTAATCAATCAAGAACCGCGTTAACAAAATAGTGAGAATTGTAGTGTAGAGAAGGAGAGAGATGAGAGTTGAACACACACGATCACTGATGGAAGGACACTGGCGCGCGGGCCTCACAGAAGGAAGGTGGGAGGCAACTCCCGAACCGAAGTCCCTTCTCTACTCGCACTAGCCGGAGTGGGATACCATGCTTCGTGCATGGTGCATAAGGACGCGCGTTAGTGCCACTATCGACACTAGTCATCGAACGGAATCACTCGCCTGTCGTTCATAGATCATAAGGTTCGCTCTCTCTCTCTATCTTTCTCCCGACCTACATAGGAAGTATCTAAGGGATAATTATAGCCTTATTGAGAATAAACGTTGTAGAATTATTTCTGTTTTTCTCAAACATGTAAATCTGCTCTTTTCAGAGCAAAGAATTGGAAGGAGTGGTTTCATTGTTCTGTATTTGTCTTTTATGTTTTACTCAGAAAAATAGAGGTCAGTAGGATTGATCTTCGATAGGTTTAGAATCGACACCATTGGGATCATATCAATGGGTATAAAAAACGCTCCCGCAACCTTGCAGCGCCTTATGGATACCGTCCTGAATGGGATGCTCGGCTCGGAAGCCTTTGTATACCCGGATGATATCTTAATCTATTTGGAAACTAGAGGAACACGACATCAAGGTTCGTAGACTTCTCAAACGACTAAGGGAATCGAATCTTTAATTGTAATGATTGTCTCATTACAATTAAAGATTCGATTCCCTTAGTCGTTTGATCTAGGACACATCATCAGCAGTGATGGAGTAAGACCTAATCTAAATGTTTGACATTTCTCTTTAAAGAAGTATTATCTCCAGAAGAATGAATAACTTTAAGGTGACAGTTATTAAAACAAAACATGTTTTACTCTTTCAACAGCTTAAAAAAGGTCTTAAACTCGTCGACATGTTTCTTAGAAAAAACCATGTGAAATGTTTGACAATTCTATTTAAAAAAGTGTTTTCTTCATAAGAAAGAATCACCTTAAAGTTTACCGCCAATAAAACAAAAGATGTTCTATTATTTCGACAGCTTAAAAAATTTCTCAACCTCGTCTGCATGTTCAACATTTAAAACAAATATTCCAAAATGGAAAACCGTTCAGTTTTCCAAGAAATCTCAGGAAAACTTGGATGTACATCATCTAAAATCTTTCAAATTCCTACATTATTTTACAATGTTTTTACAGCTTTTAAACCTTGCAGATATCCCTTAAAATAAGTAGAATTTTCACAACAGTTTGACAATGATTGTGTGAAATAAAAAGAAGTTGCTATGAAGTCTTTTAGATTTGTTTACACGATTTTTGAATTTTATATAAAAAATTATAACAAGAAAGTGTCATAGTCTTTGTATTTCTATACAAAAAGATGAAATTAAAGAAAAAAAATAATTTTAAAACAAAAAAGACGAGTTCTCAACATATAAAGATTTTTTATTCAAGAAACAAATAAAACAGTCTTTCAGTTGTTCAACCTTTAAGATAAAAGACAAAATTTCGCTAAAAAACTTAAATTTTCCAACTAAGACTTTTCAGAAAAAAATTAATTGATTGAATAAAACGAATATTTAGAAATGGAAAATTAAAATTTTCAGTTCACAATTAATTTTAAACAAAAAAGGCTTTAGCACTTCCAAGTTAAGTATTGCAAACAAAGACATAAGCCTCAAATAAAAAAAATTAATTTTTGACAATGTAGTTTAACTTTTACTCAAGTATTTCAATGTTAAATTAAAAAAGATTAAAATTTAATAAAATAGATATACTTTCAACCAAAGAGATACATTTTCAACTAAAAATATAAATCTTCAAATAAACGATGATTTCTTAAGAAAGTGATGAAATCAAGTATTTTAATTCTCAAGAAAAAATTAATAATTTTTATTTCAAAAGTTTCCTCTTCATTAAAAGAAATAATCAAGTTTCTACTAAAATAGATGAATTTTTATATGAAAAATATTTTTTTTTTAAATAGTAGAATTTAAAAAATTGTAAAAAATTCCTGAAAAATGTTTTTTTTTTAAACTTTAGTAATAGTTTTTGAAGTGCTTGAAAATTTCAGTCAATCGTTTAAAATACCGTACAATCTTTAAGACTATTTGAAATAGCTTGAAGATCCTTAACTCTGTTGAAAATATTTGAAAATCTTTTAAGATCCTTCAATTCCTGTAAATAAATTCTTTGAATTGCAATTAAATATTATAAAATTCGTTAAAATTCCGTGAAATTACTTTAAAAACCCTTAAATTTATTTAAATCCTTTAAAATCTTATAAAATTGATCAAAAATTGTTTGAAATATTTGTAAATCTTATTCACCTGAATAGTTTAAATTATCTTTCATTCTTTGAAATTCTACAAAACCCCTGACTTTCTGTAAAATTCTTTGCAATTTATAAAAATATTATAAAATGTTTATAATCTTTCGTACCTACTGAAATGTTTTTAAAATCATTTAAAATCATCGCGAAATATTCATAATATAACTACTTTATTAAAAATATAATTGTTTGTTTGAATATTCAACATTTTAGTAGAAAATTGGTCTCTTAAGATGAAAGTTTCAATAATTTGTTAAAAACACCTTTTTTGGTTCTTAAATTAATGTTTTTAATTAAAAGTCGAACTATTTCGTTAAAAATTCATTCATTTTGTTGAATGTGTAATATTTTTACCAAAAATGTTAGAAATTTAAAGCGTTTTATATTGCTTTTAACATATTACCCAGATTAATTTTATTTAAAGAATTTATTTTTCTATTTTCGTAAAAAGTCTTCTCATTTCCTCTGTTTATAAATAGAGATACCAACTTTATGCTTGAGCATAAAAGCATAAATTTTCAAAAGTTATCAAAGGGCTAAAAGTCTTATATTTCTGACATCCCTAACACTTGGGCGTTCCAAAATAAACAAGCATAAAAAAGCATAATTCGCCCAAAATAGCAGCATAATACGATTTGAGCATAAATGCCGCATAACTGGACTTCAGGGATACTTATTCTGCAAAAAAATGTACTATAAAGTCTGTTTCCGCTCGTTTCAACTTTACAACTTTCAAATTTTCGCGCGCCGGTCTTTTGTTCGTGAGTTGGAGGGGTGGAAGTCGCTGGTCGCTTGCGGTCTTTACCGCTCTGGGAGTTTGGCGCATTCTCAGCCGTGGGACTCCGAGGCTGTTTCGAAGTTTAAAATTAAACGAACCTCTCTTTCTATCTCCACACGGTAGAAAAAAAGGTCCGTTCGACTTGCGACACGGCATCGGAGTCCCACTGGAGTCCCGCCGCGCGCCTTAGAGTTAGATGTCAGATGGTCTATGGAGGTGGCAGACGCCATTTATCAGTGGTAGTCACTATTTTTTAAATTTTGTGGTGAAAGGGGAGCATCGGCAGGACTCAAAATGAGGAGGAATAAAACCTGCACGATTTACGATCGTGTTGAACTATTCAAGAATGCAGGTTTGTATGTGTCAGATAAGAAAAGTCAAATCGCGATGTGTTCATTCTGTAACTGTGTGGTTAACTGGCAAAAGACAAGTGTTGATGAAAACCACTCCCATAAAGATGAACTGAACAGGTCCTTAGTGAAAGCGTGTCTGAAAGCAAACATACCGCTTCATAAATTATCGAATCCTGATTTTCGGAAATGGTTGGTCGAAAATGTAAAAGGTGAGTCGTCAAACTATATTATTTCTAAAACCGTACGGCATTTGCTTGTAAACTGTTACAGTGTAAAACTCACAAAATAAAACTTTATTATAATTAGTGCCCAAGAGTGCGACGGCAT
>JAAAKG020178127.1:0-26401 GCA_010014905.2 Druon quercuslanigerum | reverse complement strand
ATAGAAATATAGATGGCAATAGATGACTAGATAACAAATTTTTTTGATCGGAAATGGTTTTACTGCATAAAAAATCTTTAAAAATCACATATAGATTGTGTTAAACGGGTTTTTTCAACATCCCTTTTTTTTGACAAGAATTAAATAAAATGAATGACCACAAAATAAAAAAAAATATTTTCCTAATATAAAGCAATAACTTGTTTGGATAAAATGTCTTTTTTTCTTATTAGCATCCCCGTATTTCAAAAGCAATTTTTTGCTGGAACATAATATTGACAACTTAAGTTTTAATAGTAATCCAAATTCAATTTTGAAAACCCGTAAAATCTTAATCTAAAATTTACGGTCTACTTTATCCAAATTGGCTTACTGCTTCACACCAAGTTTTTTTCTCCATATTAAGATACGTTATATGTCGGAAGTATGCTTTTGTTTCTTATTTTAACTCAAAATTGCATTTTTTTATTGGAATACACAGCCGAATCTACTCGAATTTTAGGTTGCTGCCACTTTTAGAGGCATATCTAAATATCTAAATAATGAAAATATAATTTTTTTAGTTTCTAAATTTCCGGTACTTAAGCATAGAAAGTGTTCTATTAGTGCAAACAGGATTGGAATGCTTCCAATATTTTGAAAACTGGATTCCAAAACACTTAAAATTTGATTGTCTTTAAAATTAGAATTATTTGGAAAATTTGAGGTTCACAGATTTAGAATACTTTTATAACTTATAGTTAATGGCAGAATTTTTAAGCTTTCAGAAGGATATTTTCCAAATTGTATTGCTTCAAAAAATAAAATGCTGTCAAAATTTTGATATTAAAAAACTAAAGTGCTTGAATAGTATGGAAATTATAATTCTCACAAAATATGGTTAACGGAAACTTTGAAAATTTACATTCAGAAAAAATATGATGGTTCTCGAATAAAATTGGAATGTTTTACTTTTTTATATTTAATCAGAAACGTACCAATTATCGACCGTTACAAATTTTCTTCAGTTCAAAAATTGAACTTCTAAAAACGAATACAAATGTAGAATATTATAGTTCGCACAAATATTAATAATAATGTTTGTTATATTAAATAAATAAAATATGTACTTTGTCACAAATAAATTACAACACATCGCGAATAATTAGTCTTTCAAAAAAGGCGATCAAATTATGGTATAAATTATTATTTTTCACTTATCTAGATCCAGATATGATATATCGACACTACGTCGCTCTTTAGAATCAGCCTGTCATCAAGAATTCCTAATTTACAAACGTATTATTTGACTTGAAATTTTATAGATTATTTCCATCTTTATCCGTAATTGAAGAAACACTGATGAGAATTTTTAAATGAAACATTTTTCTCAGTTAATTAACGGCAGAAAGAATGCGAACGACACAGATGCTCGCATGTGAATAATTCTTGATTTTCAGGTCTATATGGATAATAAAAATGAATGTTTATTGAATTTCATTATCAGAGCCGCGTTATGCGTGTACAATAAGCAGTTATATCGCACTTACAAGCAACGATTTTTTCTCCCCGAAGGGAACTATAGTGACTTCTTTAATCGTGATTTATGTCTTGGAATTACAATTGTTTAAGAATAACTGCCGTTTTATGTTTCTATTTGTAAAGCTCTCGTACTACATATATGACGGCAAGCAAATGCAGAAAACCACGGGCTATTTTTTTTATCAATCATTATTCTTAAGCTTAAAATTTTATATTCTTGTTTGCACCAAAAAAAAAGATCTACAATTTAAAAAATTATTATTAAAATATAAAATTATTTCTAGAGAGAATCTATCAAATAAATGTATATGGGCTTTAATTATTTATCTTGTTTTATATTTACGATCCATTTTCGACTTGTCGGATTTCTATTTTTATGGTTTCGCATTGTAAAATCTTCAACAGATAGTGCCTTATCTTGGTGCATAATTCAACTTTTTCAAAAAGTAATTTTTTCCCCTTCATTACAAATTTATAACGGTGGTCTGGCGATATTTATTCTTGATCTGGCTTAAAATATTGTTGAAACTGAACTTGCGATATTGGCAAAATCTTTAAAATAGGGATTTTCTGCATAATTTATTTAGACTATTATTATAAATGAATCACATTTGTCAATCAGTAAAAAAAAAGATAATAAGCTAACATCAAAATATTAAAAGTCTGAATAGAGCATTAATTAAATAGCAATAATTTTGGCAAAAGTTTAAAAGTTTCGTATTTTTTGCAAACCAAAAAATTCCACATTACAGTTTAATTTTGTGTGACATTAGAAACTTATGAAGTTACATAGCTATTTTGAAGATAAGAAAAATCATAAGTCGGGGATACAGTTAGCTATTTTAAAAACAAAAATTACTTTTTTCATATATATTTTAGTTTCGCTAATTTGACTTCTCAGTATTTTTTGTTTGTTTAAACTATCATTTTCTTTTCTAGTTGGGATGTCAGTCAGTGAAACGTTTCACTAAAACATTCAAAGTTTCATAGAATAATGAAACATTGCGTTAAATAACACTTTCAGAACAGTTTGAAAGTTCTAATATATATTAAATTCACTTTACGTTCTCAAATCGAGATCCCGCATTTTTATCAAATTTTCCATTTCCATGGAGTTTTGAGTTCACCTGAAAATATTTTACACACCTTTTAATCCGGACTACGAAAAGTGTATCGGGCCTAGCAACATTTTAGGCCCTGTGATAGCGTCGTGTTAATATGGGATTCAATATTTATATTTGATCAACAATAATTTTAATATTACATTATTTTAATGCTAATATGAACACTGCTATCGTATTAATGTTAATATATTAGTACAGCATTAAATGTTAAAATAACTACTTACTAGCATTTTTTTAATAATTAAAATTTTTTGGCTTTAATATTTGAAACATTTGAACCACAAATGTTCAAATTTTGAACGAAATACATGAATTTTCAATGAAAAAATATCAATTTCCATTTAAAACTATAATATTGAAAACATTAATTTCTATCCAATTAGAACCGAAATTTGAAAAAAAGAGTTGAATTTTCTAGAAAAAATAAACGATTTAGAATTAAGATGATGAATCATCAACAAAAAAATTGATTTTCAACATACTAGTTCCACTTTTAACTAAGTAGTTGAAGCCTCAAAGCAAAATTTAATAGTTGAAATTCAACCAAACAAGATGAATTCTCCACGAAATAGTTGAACCCAAAAAGTTAAAATTTTAACGGAAGAAATGAATGTTCAATAACATACCTGAATTTTCAAGGAAAAAGATTAATTTTCAAAAAATATGTCATAGTTACAAAAATAATTTTCAACCAATTAGAAACGAAGTTTTAACAAAAAAGTTAAATTTTCAATAAAAAAAGGGGATTTAGAATTATAAATCATCAACAAAGAAAAATTAATTTTCAACGAAATAGTTCCACTTCTAAGTAGTCGAAACTCCAATGAAATATGTAATAGTTGATATTTCAACCATAGATGACGAAATTTTAAAACTCCTCGATCAAAAATATTAGTGTTCTACCAAGCAGTTGCATTTTTAGCAAAAACCTTGCAGCATTTCTACAAAGCAGTTGCATTTTTAAAACAAAAATACGATGTTTTAACAAAAAAGTTCATATTTGACGAAATAGTTGAATTTTTTACCCAAAAAGACGAACTTTCAACAAAACAGTTGAATTTTGACCAAAAAAAATAAATTGTATGTTTATTTTGCAAATTTATAAATTATACAAATATCTTTTATAAGGCCATTATTTTAATTTTAATAATGGATTACAATCTATGAAATATTTTAATTATTTTAAATACTTTTCAGAATATACATTTTTTTAGGTAACTTGATGTTTTTCTTTATTTTTAATATTATTTAAAGTACACACATGTCTAGTTTTTTAATTTAAAATTCTGAACAAAAGTTAGGTGCGAGCAATAGAAAGCGCGAATTTTATTTTTCAGGCATGAAATAGTATAGCACAAGAAGTCATAAAATCTGGGCAGCGATTAGGAATCAAGACAACTCCTGATAAATCAGGACGCCTGGGTACACTACCTATAGAAGTAAATGATATGGTGATACACTTAACTCCCGATATAAGACCCCCTGGTTTACGATGTGTATTCCTAATCGAATTGAAATGATTTTTGCGGATCTGTTTCTTTATATCTGGATCCCTCCGACTTATGATCAAGGCCAAGCCAAGGCATGCCCTATACCGGTCTTATATCGGGAGTTGAGTACAATCGTATATCTGTCTTTTGGAGGAAGTGGCGTAAATCTTTGCTTACATGAGCAAGGTGAATAGACTGAATTTTGAATCCACTTTCGCCCTGAGGACAGTTTTTGCATTGAGAAGAAGCACTTTGATTCTTAACGTCTCTTAGGCCGAATAATAAAGATTAAAAATATCGTAAGCGAGGCAGTCAATATTTGCTTGCCCTTGAAAAGTAAGAGGAATGCAAATGTGAAGCAATTTCTCATCTGAGATAAATTCGCATTTCAACGAAAACAATGGGTTCGATAGTTAGACGAGAATTCCTTGTGTATATGAGATCTCGATTATTTATAGACTTTATATTTTTCTCGAGAAAATCAACTGGTAACAGAATTCCAATGTTTGTAAGATTTATAATAAAATCTAAACTATAATTAAAATAATAATTAAAATTAATTAATGAAATGATTGGATTTGAAATTCAGTAATACAATACTCTTGTCAGAACGGACTTTTACTACTTGTGAAAAATATAAAGAATTCAATGTTTGGATGCATTACACCTGTACAATTTTTTGAAATTAACACGGAGTTGTAAATGGAAAAAGCTCGGTTTTCCAAAAATGGGAGCAAGAAGTCATTTTTAAAAACTTTTGGTAAATTGAAGATTGGTCACTCCTTAAAGAATGTCCATGGAATAATTTCCACCCAATACCTTTAAACTTCTACGCCTCCCCCTTCTAACCTCCTTAAACTGTGCCCGAAAAATTATTCAAAAAATGCAAAATACCAGTTCTATGTAAAAATTCATGCTAAAAATGGTACTTTTTAAATTTTTTATAATTTAATTATTTTTATTCGATAAGTGAAAACTTTCAAAGTTTTTTTTTAAATAGAATTTGAACTGTTCAATAATTATTGTTCATTAAAAGACAAATTTTTCTGCCTTTAAATAAACAATATTTCTTGCTTCAGAAATTTGTTTATTATTTAAACGATTTTCCTTTGTTTTAATATTTCTTCCCTATAAATCAGAACAAGTTATTATGTTCTTAGATCAAACAATAAAATTTTAAAAATTTAGAGTGATACATTTTAAACGATATTTATAATTATTTAAACAATTTATATTTATTTAGACAGTATAACTTTCTGTAAATCTCATTGGCACCTTTTTACAGGAAAGGTGGAAAAAATTCTTGTTTTTTTTTTTTAATCTGTTAAACTATCTTAATTATCATTCAGCAATTATTATTTCTATGCGAAAATGATATTAATTGTTCAAATAATTGTAAACTATTAGCCACAAACAATATATCACTTAGTATTCATTACTTGCGCCATTAATTGCAAAAAATAATAACTTTTAACGATTCACAGGGAGAAATTTGTTTAAACAATTTAAAATGGTTAAAAAATTATTAAACAAATGGAAATTGTTTAAATATTTTCCAGGTATCCCAAACAAAAAAATCTTACTTTTAATATTCGTTAATTTTGTCACTAACTCCAAAATAAACTTTGTACTATTAACGAGGGAACAAAGTTCAAAAAAATGATAATTGTTTCATTAATTACCAAATATGTTAAGTTAGAAATATCATTCTTGCAATTAATCAACTGTATAATTTATCCCGAAAATCAATATCGCTTTACGATTTACAGGCGAAAAAAATTGTTTTCAACAAATAATAATAGTTTAAACAATTACAAATTATTTTCGAAATACTTGGAAACTTGTAAATCATCGAATATAAATAATTAAGTTAGAAAAACTTCAGAAAAATACCATCTTTAGCATGGATTTTACATAAAAGTGGTATTTTGCATTTTTCAGGGAATTTTCCAGGGACAATACAAGGTAATTTGGCAGCTTAACATTATAAGTTATTGGGTTAAAATTATTCCTTGGACATTCTTTCAGAGGCGAACAAACTTGAATTTACAAAAAATTGATATCAAACGCTTTTTTTAGTATTTTTTTTAAACATAATTTTTGATACTTTCTTGTAAACAACTAAAGTTATCACAAAAGAGCAATTGGAATTCTTCGTAGAACTTTCTATATGTGTAAAATTTTATCTAAAATTTTTTTTACGTTTGGTGTTTTCCATAAAAATGCGAAAATTTAATTTTTCAAAAATATTTGTTTCAAAGTAGTTTACCGGTGGTTTACTAAATACGAAAATCACATGAAATGTAGAGCATTTGCATTATAATTCCTAAAAATGTTTGATCGTCCCCTAAATTATAATACTTTCAACTACAATGTATTCTTAAATTTGTATAATTTTGAAATCAAAATATTCCTGAATCCTAGATGGAAATAGCATTTGATACTTTCAACGTTGAAATATTGAATGGATTTCGAAGCATTGAAAATTCGTTTTGAAAAAATTTTCAGTTTCAGAAGTTTTAAAAATGAATTCAAACTATTTAAATTAGATTCATTTTTAAAATTAGTTCGCTTTCTTACTCACCTATATCAAAATAGAAATTCTCACATGTATATATTATTAATTCTTGATTTCAATCTAAAATTAAAATATTTAACATTATCTATTGACATAGGAATACAAATATTTAAGATAATATATAAATTCAGATCTTACCAAAATATTTTAAGAATTCTTTAAATTCTAGTTATACCTACATTTTTCAAATTTAAATAGGATCAATAAATTATCTATTTTTCAAATATTTTGATATACTAAAGTGTTATCACTAATCTAAAATTTTTTTTATACATTCTAAAATTGGAATGTTTGGCATGGTCCTAAAATTTTAATGCTTCCAACCATAAGTGTTGACATTTTTATGTATCTAAATCCTTAAATAATAATAGGTTTTCATAATTTAAATGACTAAAAAATGTCTAAAATTCAAAAATTAAACTTGAAAACTAATATAAAAATGTAAAATTGTAAAAAAAGGCTTTCTTTTGTTGAGGCTAAGTTTTTGTCAAACCTTCAATAAAACCTTTTTAAGATGGAACCTCGATTTAAGCCTATTTATCTTGCAATTAGATCCTAAGGCCGTTTTTGTTTGTTTAAACAAGAGCTCTTTGATTTAAATCAATACTATTTTCAGTAAAATTGGAATCCTTTGAAAATATTAAAGTTTTCAATTACAAAATAAAATTTTGTATCAAGAAATAGGATATTTTTTAAAACTAAAAATAGCGTAAGGGACTAGTTTCACGTAAAAAAATAGGCTAAACTGTAGTCTTACGCGAAAATATACTTAATTAAAGGTGCAATATAATTATGCTCTAACGAAATTGAAAATTTTTTTTTGCCAAAATCTAAAGGAGGATAATTTCAAAATCATTCTGATGGAAAGAAAACTAACGCCTTGCCTTAAATACCTAAATTTTACATTTTTTCACATTTTGTTCATAAAATTAACAAATATGGATTGCTTATTCGCAAAAAAACTGGTTTGAATAACAGCACTACCAACTTTGGAATATGTTAATACAATTTATTTATAAAAATGAATTATAATATTTTATGAATTAATTACGTGTACTAAATGTTACTACACTTATGTCGATTCATGCAAAGTTTATTTCGATTGTTTACGAAAAGGCACAAAATAATGTTTTGAAAATTGCCATCTTTTTAACTTTATTTGTTAACCCAGAAATGCATTACAACAATTAAAAATTGACTCTTATAGTATTGCTTTGAATTCAGTTATGAGTACACTCAACTTCCAGTTAATTCAAAACATTTGAAACGAAAAATGTTCGGTTACGTCAAATTCTCCTTAACCCCAACAATGTCTATTGGGGCGGAGAAGATGAGCGGGTGTGCTTTATATGTGTGCCGTGTGTATCTGTGTCTATGCTGCTAAATGTCACATGTTGCTAAGTGGAGGGGATGTAAAATATGAAATAACTGGCCGGTGAGTTTTGATATATCTGATCTTTGGCATAACTGAGCTTTGAATTAACTGGAAGTTAAGTGTATTTACAAAAAAAAATCAAAATCTATGAAGAACTGTCGAATCTAGTCTGTTTTGGAACAAATGATGAAATTTTGTCTCATTGTATCGGTTGTATCGGTAACCCAAAAGGGCATGCGCTACTCGTTTTTCTTCTGAAATCTTTTCAGTGACGATTCATGATAATTTTTACTCCAAGGTAATGTATTTGTAACTTGCACTCTGTAGTTTCGTATCGAAAAAAAGTGTCTAAAAGTTAAACATCTTTGGACATCCAGGACATTGTTCGTAAAACTAAAAGAATAAAGATTTTTGTATCTCGTACAGTTTAGGAGATAGAGCCTTGAGAGTTTCTATCTTTCTGAGAAATATGTCTAAAAAAATTTAGTTTTAATTTTTGCGAAACAAAAATTTTCCTATACACTGTAGACAAAAATTGTCACAATGTTAGTTAAAGCAGATTTGATAAAAATAAAATCTTTTATAATCATAACCTTCTACGCAAATTGTAGTAGAAAATTTTTATTAAGTCTGCTATAACTAATTTTATGACTATTTGGCCCTAAAAACTAAAACTAATTTTTTTTTGCAAATTTGTTAGAAAAATGTAACTTTAATGGCTGTATCACCTAAATTATATCAGATAAAAAATGAGTTTTTTAGTTTCACGTAGAATTTAACGCAGAAATATTTTTTATACTGAAAAAATCTTTAATTTTTCACCTTGTTACCAACAATTTCCCACTTTTTTCCCATGTTAGATTAGAGTTCGAGTTACGACAGCACTGCTCTGGAGATATTTTTACGAAAATATACATAAGAACCTGAAAATAAAAAGAAGAATTTAAGATAAATCAAGGTGCCTCCAGCGATTTTTTTATCTGGAAATAGTCATGAATCATCACTAAGGATTTCAGAAGAAAAACGTGAGGTGCAAGCCCTTTTGGTTTGGATTCTGCAGGATTTACTGTGACATCAAGATCCTACATCGTTATTTCGTCGTTATTCGCTTATCACCACACAAAATTGACATATAATAATGAACAATTATGTCCATATAGTACTCACAGGCACACAAAATACATTGTCCAATGTCTATTTGCACATATAACTGCTTTCAAGGGACGTTATTGTGACAAGGTAATTTATGATAGCTTGTTACTCGAATCATCGATTCGTGTAATGACCCGAAGTACTTACGGCTAATGAGATATCGCGCGATATTCGACACTAAAATGGACACGTCATTTCTCGATGCCGAGGCTCTTCAAGTAAAGAGGAAACAATACGCAGAAAAAAGGAAACCGAGATCCTTGGCTTTCGTCGAAAGGTCAAGAATCCGTCTTATTTACATTTTGCGTGGAGGCTATATGAGCATTCCGAAAGTGATAACTCGTGGATAGATTAGATTTCCGATCTGAAAGTTATACTTCATCCCTATATATCGCCGATTAAATACCGGGCATATAATTATCAATTATATATTATCACTTAAAAAAGGGACAAGATAAAATTTGAAAATTACACGCAGCCGGAAACGATCCTGAATCATGGGACACGCGATACTGTTTTTATTTTTTTAGAGGAACTTGGATTATGATAAGTAAATTTTATCTACACGCTCTAGGATATATAATTATAACTGTTCTTGTATACCGTTGGTAGAAGAATTTAAGTCTATATGTAAAAAAGAAATATTAATTCAGACCTCACTTCAGGTATTAAAATATGTCTCAGAAAAACAATATCCAATGGTAATAAAATGCATTGGCGGGTCCAGTCATCTCTTTGAAATTTAAAACTTAGCATGACAACTCCCTATACAATAACAGGATCTGTATTTTTTTTACTTTTTCTTAAAAGCTAATACTGATCAAAGTTTAGCATTAAACAGTATCTCAACAAAAATGTTTACGATGCAAAAAAATCCCAATAATTTAAAAGTTATCAGTACAGCCAAAACAGTTCGTGAAGTCAAAATTTGTCAAGTAATTATAGCAATTTTTATAATATATTAAAAAGAGAAAATGTTACCAAAATTGAATTTTTTCCGCTTTCAATAGAATCTCAAAGAATTTTTTGTATCGCCGATGTTTTTGATGAAATGAAATTGAAGTTTTTTGTACTAATCGATAAGATAGTGTAGCTGCTTAATTCAGTTCACCATATACAGAGAATATATATGCGCAAAAGTTTTTATTGTTGCTGCAATTTTGTATTTATTTCTAAAAGTTTAATGCATCTCAATAAAGAATTAACGGAGATATCCAACACACGCAGCTAAATAGCGTTTTTTTTCGTGAAAAGAAATTTGCGTTTTTCTTTATCACTCGGTGGCGAAGCTTCTGAAAATTTGTATTTAATACTTTTTAGTTTTTTTATAGTTAGAAAAGTGACCAACAAAATCCATCAGTTTGCAACAAATTTTCTTATTTTTTAGATTAGGTTGCACCCATCAACTATCATTTTCCTATATTTCACTGCCTGATACGAAAATATTAATTTTTTTTTTAATTCGTAGGGTCCCGAATTCTTATCGAATATAATTTGTATAATGTAATTTTTTCTTTCATTTGATCCATAGTTTTTATTATAAAATATACAAGCAGAATTTTTTGATATTTTTGCTATCTTTTCCTTCGTTGCTATCGACAATCACCAATTTCTGAATTTATTTTAACTTCTTGCTGAAATTTCAGAGCTTGATACTTATATTCAAATATAGAGAACACTTCGCGCCTCGTTTAGAAACGTTTACTATAGCCAGCAAAAAACTTCAAGTTTAAACCAAAATATTACCCGACTTGACCTATAATTAATGAAGTAAACAGTGCCGTAAAAAAAGATTTCGAGTTACAGTGTAGTTTATATTGGGTAGCAATTGTTAAGAGTTACCAAGTTGTTCAGAAACATTTACACGAAAAATTTATTTTCTTACATAAAGCCTTTTGTAAAATTTCTCACAATTTTCATTGACTAATTTTTCATTAATCATTTAATTGAATTCAATAAGAATTAAATTAAAGCAGAAGGGGACACGCCTGCAGTTCTAAATTACGGGATAGAATCTAGGACAATACTTCTATTGTCTTGTAGATGCTGCTTCAATCTTTAGGTGTGTTAGAATAGTTGGAGGAGATTAGACGCAAATAATATAAATGCATCTAAAGGGGTTAAGGGGACAGAATCAACGTGAGAGGTCAAATAAAGGTGCAAGTTCAACATTCCGGACTTACTCGAACTCAAAGGCTGAATGGAGCGACAGCCAGCAACTGACAGCACTTCACCTAAGGTCCATCCGTACACAAGTGAATAGTGACTTCACACGCGATTCACACGAGAGCATGAGGTGCGATCTCGTCCTCGTTGTACCAGGTTATCTCTTATGCCATCTCTACCTCTAATTTTTTCACTGTTTGGCAATTTACTTTTCAGAATACTCAATATTTTCTATATGTACCATGTCAGTATAGCAAAAACATATAAAAAATAATAAATATAGTAAAAAATCCTATATCTTACAGCGGGAAGAAAGTATCATTGACTTAGGATATTTGGCTGACGAGTTAGCAGCTTGAAACAAACGATTTGAAATTGTCTTACCAAAACTGTCTGCTACTACTGTCTAAAACTATTTCCCAATCAATAAAAAAAAGGAGACTTAAATCTAATTTCGGCTACTCTGTTTAATATGGAATCAAGTTCAGGTAACTTTGTATAAAGCAATAAGTTGCGATTGTTCATTATAAAAGATAAGATTAGAGTTTCCCTGTATATCGAAACAAGTCTAGTTTTTTATAGTTCAATTTTTTACAATAAAATGATCATTAGAACGTTCTGCAGCACGTAATAAAATATTAAAATATTCTATACAAAAGTAAATTTTGCGGACAGTTTTTTAAAATGTGATTAGTTTCTGTACAACTGCCTGACTTTATTTATTTAATCACTAAGAGTATAAAATTCCAAATGTAAGAATCGATAAATATAGATTTGATTCCATAAATGAAGCAAACTGAACCTGATATTTCATACGAAATAACCATAGCTTATTTATTTATACGGACTAACCTGAATTTGAATTTATATTGCATGGCGCGGTCGATTTATTATTAATTTATAAATTTATAAAAATAATTAAATAAAAAGATATAACCAAAAACTAAATGTTTAGTTATATATTTAGATAATTTTTGCTTAACTAATTCATGAAGTTCTAAATTTAACAACATAGAATCAAAATAATACAATCAAAAGGGTCCAATTTTTAAGAGTTTTTCTTGTTTCTTTAAAATTTTATTACCATTTTTACATTTAATGTATATCTTTTTAGCCTAGTGCCTTAAGAACATTTCCTATTCATATTTATACCAATTCATATTTTTAGGAGTTAAAAATGTCATGAAATTGGTTAGACTTATCGAATCATTTGTAAAAGAGAAGTGCCCCCCAATAAACATTAATTAACTGTCTAACATGTTTTTCAGGTAAAGTATGGCTAAAAATACATTTTAAAGTTGGATATCTTTAAAATAAAAAGGGTGTGTTTCGAAATTCAAGATTTTGCTCAGTTATCCGGTATAAACATTTTACATTTATAAATAAATTACTCTTTATATTGTAGAAGATCCTGTGCATATTATTTAGGGAAAACTTTTTAGGGGCTATTTCATTTCATTAATTGTAAGAAATACTTAAAAATACTTTCTAGCGATAAAGAAATTTTGTAGCCTCAAATCTGTATTTTTTAAATAAAAAACTAAGCCAATTCATTTTAGGACATAAGATGGCCTAGCAGATTCTATAAACAATTTTGTTTAGATAAAGAATTTTTAGCAGCATTTTTTCACTAAAAAGAATACAGCGGCTGTGAGCGGGAGAATTTACAAAATTTAAAAATAAAATTTTTTATTAGACACCCTAGTATATATTTATAAATTTGAATTTAAGTCAACCTTCAGTTAATTGAAAAAAACTAGTTCTTGTTTCAACAAATTTAGATTGCTTCAACAACGGTTTTAGTTAAAATAACCAAAATTTGATTCGTGCAACAATAATATTTTGTTCCTTCTATACGAACCGAATTTTTTTTTTCAATCAAACTTTTTTCTCATTTTAGGATTTTAAATAGGCTGTCTTATATAGACTGGTTTTTACAACTTGTCACAAATATAACATTCACTCAAACGTTTCAACGAAAAAAAAGTTTTCTTTTTTTGTTCAAAGTTATAAAATTGTAACATTGCAAACAACAGTAAGATAAAATATTATGAAAAACAGCAATTACACTCAGAAAAAAGATTTTTTGTTTTAAGGACAGTTTCTTTGAATAAAAAAAATATGCATTGGCTCTCAACCGAAGAAAAGTTTGTTTCGTTCAAACAAAATGTTTTTGGTTCCAATACAAATTTTTTTTTCAATTCAAAATGATTTTCTTCATTATGAAGTTATTTATGGAAATATGGACATTTTTATAAAAACTAAAAAGTACCATTTTTTTGCTAAAAATTGAAAAAAAGGATAAACTTCTTCAATATATACCTTCTAATACGTACGCGAAATGATTTTATTACTTATCTAAAAATGCTAGAGAACATTCGAACTTTTGTTCACTACTTGTTGCAAATTTATGCTTCACTCATGTGAGAAAAATATTTGGTTCAGAAATCAAAACGAATTGGTAGCTATAGAAGCAAAAAAATTTACTATTATCCTAAAGAAAATTGAATTTTTTCAACAATCCTGTTGTTGAACAAACAAAATCTCAGTTTTTGTTAATTAACAATCATATCTGTCTTACCAAAACTGTCTGACTACTTATCCAAAAGTCAAAGTTCGCCCAATTCTTCTATAACTTTCTTCACTAACAGACCAAACAAAATCAAATCGAATGATCAAAAATCTGATACTTTCTTCATCTCCCTGCTATCAAAAATGAAAAGAACTTCTATCTAAACTTTTTCTCTCTTTTAGAAAACTTCTTTTTATTTTAATAATTAGAAGTTTTTTAAAGAATTTTTCTCTAAAGAGCACAACACAAAGAAACAAAAGTCTCTGATAAATGTTCCGTACCGGAAATGTGAACTTTATCAATTTTCGGCAGAACTTTTGAGTAACTGCCACTGTTGACAGACCGCGAATGAGTGGCTTTCGATCGTTTAGACGAACCGATTAGAAGTGTAACTGCATCATCGCAGACGGACATCCTCGCGATTTATAAACTGCGTTTGCTTGCGTTCGTTCATCGTGCCGTGGATCCAAGTAAGAGTCCCCCCGTATGCACCCACCCCCTACTCAAATACCCCCACCGCTTCATCCACGAAGCTAGCGTCTATAATGTGTGGTGTTCAGTTCTTATCCTCTTGGCACTTAGAGTTTAAGTTCGAGTCGACTAGATTGCTCGAATAGGATGAGATCCGATTTGTCTCTCTGCCTTTGACTTTCGCCGTTTGTGCTGCAGTTAAACCTATTATGTGACAAGAAAATGCGGGACGAACCATTTGACCCGCGGAGCTTAACGGCGAAAGGCCAGTCGCAGTCTGTCAATTGCTTTTGACGTCTTTAGGACCAAGATTTATAGACATTTAGTGCGTAGCATCAGAAAGAATTATTATAAATAGTGAGACAGTTGCAACGAGGAAAAACATTATTATTATTTTGACGTCTTTAGGACCAAGATTTATAGGCTTTAAGTGCCTAGCATCAAAAAGAATTATTATAAATAGCGAGACAGTTGCAACGAGGAAAAACATTTTCATGGTTCATAGTATGAATTATCTAAAATAATGTAAAAGAAAAGCAAGGACAATATTTTTAATAACTGATGAAAATTTAAACATATCTTAATATCAGAAGTAATATATCATATTTTTGCACAATTTATAGAAAATAAATCGTTGCAATTTTGTTTACAAATACAGACTTCTGACGAAAAACACTAGCATAACCAAAAGTTGTTAAAAATTTTAGGTCTAATTTTTTAAGTCAAATAATTTTGTTATAACCCTTTGAAGAATACATTTCTCCCTGCATACGAATTGGTCTGAACTTCATACACGCAAGGTTCTGTGGGTTGCTGATTACGAATTTGGAGTCAAAATTTTAAAAATTAAAATAGCACATACAATACTTATTTTATCATTTTCACCCATTAAAAAAACCATGAGGACCATTTTTAAGCCACGTGACCAACTTTGTTAATTTTTTCTAGCCATATTAGATCCGGCATTTTTAAATATGGAAATGTTCCCTATTTGCTTTCAATTCGTAATCAGCGACAAAAAAGCGTGAGGACCCATTTTGAAGCCACGGAATCAATCGCGAATTTCGGAATTTTTGAATATTGGAATTTTGTCTACAGATACATAATCAGCGACCCAATAGGAATCTTAGTCTTTATTTTCAGCTAAATTATTTTTGTTGATTATTCGACTATTCACAACTACATTTAGAGTCTAGAAGCGCGGTATTTTTCACTTTTTTCACTTTTTTCACTTAAAAAATCTATTACGTTAAAAAAAGATTTTAAGGTTTCTTAACGTTAAATGAAGTTCCAAAGATAATTTTAACTTGCTTTTTGTTCTTGTAATTTGTTAAAAACTATATGAAAAATATGTAGAAACGAGGCCAAAAATGTTTAAATAACCTATTTCACGAAGCCAAATTTAGCTGTAGATGTGGATTTCAACAATTGTAATGAATTATAAACGAACTAAGCGTCCATTGAAAAAACCAAAAACCGCTTTATATTCGCCTCTGAATTCCGTAGGTATGCTTTTTTTATTATTTTGTAAACAAGGACATTTCAATTATTACTTTTCAATTATGCGATTATTGTAAGTAAACTAAGCTTCCGATCGGAAAAACAAAAACACCTTTGTTGTAATTTTTTTAATAGTTTTAGAAAATAAGGTGCAATTATATATTTCGGAATCGAATCCAAAAGTGTTTTCTGACTGGAGGCTTAATTTGTTTATAATTGATTACAGAAGTTTCAAATCCATATATAGGGTGACGCCATATTAGTTTACAATGCTTTGCAAAGTTTAAAATTATTAAGAAATTACTAAATTGCTTAAAAGTGGTTAAAAAAGCTCACCTATATATTTGGGAGATCAGTCCAAAAGGAGCTTTAGGTTTTTCGATTGGACACTTTAATTTGTTTTATATAATTTATATTAATTTAGGACGATGCAGACAAAAAAGTACTAACATGAAATATAATTACTTACAAAAACCTGGTCAAAGCTATACAACATCGATAAAAATGAAAAAAAGAATATTTATGATTGAAACTCCTCTTTCAAATCCTTTTTTTTTTTGTTAAAAAAACCGAATTCAGGTAAAAAAAATGTCAATATAATCTGAAACTGTTCCAAATTGTCAATCTTCTTTACAATGAAATGTTATCTTCTTTGAAATCTAATGATTTTTCAATGAAAAATACCGATTATCCGTTAAAACCCTAACATAAACTACATTTTTTAAATTTTTGTGAATATTTTTTAAAATATTTGAAATATAATTATAATATTGTTAAAAAGATTCAAAATCTTTCTCTAATTATAATGGTTTTTGTTTGTAAACACTAGTTTTCAAAGTAAGACATCAACGTAACCCACAATTCTCAAAAAATTATGAATATTCTTCAACACCCAATTTGTTTTTAAATAAAAATTTCAAATTCTAACAAAAAAACACTAACAGAATTACACAGTAAAAAATTGCTCAATCATGCAAATTTGATCATTTTTAACAAAAATCTATGAATCTTTGTTTAAAAATACCAATAACTTTCAAAGAAAAATACTAACATAGCGCAATTTTTATTAAAAAACGCTAACGTAACTTAAAATTCTTCCAAAATTGTGAACCTTTGAAATCTAATGAATTTTGTTTAGAAATTTACATTTCGGATAAAAACGGTAACAAATCCAAAATACCTAAAATTTTTGAAAGCTGTTTAAACTTTGAAAGCTGATAATGATAAAACCTTAAATGGTTAAGAACTGGGAATCTGGATAAATATTTTTGTTTAAAAATGCTGATTTCCGTTGCAAAAAACTAACACCGCCTGCAGTTTTCAGAAATTTTGATTCTTCTTCGAAACTTTATGATTTTATATCAAGATTCTAATTTACAGCGAAAAGCACTAACATTAAACATATATATTATTTTCAATAATTGATTAGATAATTTAATATTTTTAATTTAACCGCGCTAGAGTTTTAAAATCACGAAGTTATCTCAACTTGCGCAAGGTTTTCTATAATGCTTCTTATTAAAAGTGATTATTTGTAGAATTATTTTTGTTATTGAAGGTATAACTCAATTTCAAGCATATATAAAAGGTAGGGCTATTTTATTTTTTGGTTTAAATCTCTTTGAAGGAAATCTTAAGGTTTTGGAAAATTTTCCATCCATAATAATTTTAATAGTCATTTTTAATCAATCGCTCTCTATGTTGGTTCTCCTTCTAGCAAATTTATAGTTAATATTTTCATATCTTCAGATTTAGTTTTTTTTTCCTTTTTAGATTTCTGAGTTTACCTTGAAAATATGAAGAATCCAAAACAAATAAATTTTCAAGAATGCCACACATGTCCATAAATATTTTAACCTTACGATGATTTGCATTTTTTAATCATTCCCTAAACGTAGATGAAAAAAATGGTATTCACAAAGCCGAATCCTTATAGAACATTCCCGAGAACAAATTCCAAGTCACTCACGCAGATATCGCATATAAGCACATTAGGAACCCAATATTATGATTTTTAGCAACGAATGACGTTCCGAAATTTAACGGTGACGTATAGCACGAATGTAGCGGATTAAAAATGTGAATGGACCTCAAACACAAAGGTTTACAATATTTCAACACATTGGATCATAAAGCGTTTATATTTTGAGAAGTCATGCAAATTTATACGAATTTAGTCGTGGCAGTCTATTCTCCTCAAAAAAGGTGAAAGGGTATATATTTTTAAAAATAAACATTTAACTCAATGTTTATTATCGTATTGTTATTTCCTGAACACGTTTCACTATAATTATCAAATTCGAAAAATTCTAAGCGAATCATTTGGAAGGAAATCGAACGCTACGTATTTTATCTGATAGATAAACAAGTGAAACTCTTAGTTTTCTTCCTAAATCTGGATAAAGTTTCGTTTTGAAAAAGTTATGAATATTTAAACTCCTAAAGCTAATGCTACAGAATAATGCAAAAAGATCATTTTTTCTTCTTTATTCTAATCCGATTTTTTCCACATTCTTTTTTTTTCTAAAAAAAAAACGTTTTTTATTAAATCGAGATAAGAAACAAAAGCCAAAAGAACAAACCCTTTCGTTTTTAAAAGTCTTAAAAAATAGTTTGTTCCCACTTATCACTATGTCGCTTATTTAATAAATGTTGTACTTAAATGTAAATAATATAGGATAAAATTATATTCTTTGCAAAATAATAAGTTATTATGCTGTCACTATATGGCTCAGAAAATATTTTTGTGATCAAATAATCAAAAAAAAGAAATGAGTACAAAATGCGTATAAGTTAAAAAAGTGTTTTTGATTATCATCAAAAATAAACTTTCAGGGAATATTATTTTAACCAATTTTCTGTATACTTTAGTGAAAATTTTGAATATAATGCATTAGTTATATTAGGACATAAAACTGCAAGGATGTTTTAATTAATTACCTTTCAATTAGATGCAAGACGAAAAACTTAAATACCTGCATTATTATAAATAAGATCAGAATTTAAAGATCGACAACTTTTTTTAAAAGTCTGCGTCATCTCCATTATGAAATTTAAATATTTATAACTTCATCCACATTTTTTTTATTAAGAACATAAAAATTGCGTCCTCTCCTTTTCTTTAAAAACAACATGTTTCGAAAGCGACTGATTGTGCGACACTAGCACAAACTATACGAATAGATTTAAAATGAATACGGTCTGATAAGTTTTAAAACTTCAAACCGCAGATTAAAATTTACTCTGTCAATTGAAAATGATAAAAGAGGTGACAAGTTTTCAAAATAGGTGAAAAAGAAGACAAATTTTAAAATAGGTGACAAAAGGTGAATAGATGTCAGCCTGTGACGTCTGCGAATTTAAGATTGTACGGACTTTTAATATTTGGATGCTGTATGTCGCAAAAATTTTGGTGCATCTACAATATTTAATGTCATAAAGTTTTTTTTGAAATTTCTATGAATTTATGTCTAAGAATTAATTTCATACTATCCCAATTCTATTAAAACACTATGCAAACAATAAAAACTGACTGAAATGTAAATGGATATTCAGAACGTTTTGTTATATTTAAATGACTATGAACTATGAAGTAATCAATAATAACACATTTTTAAATACGAAGAATTCTGGAAAAATTTGAAATGAGTTAAATATTGTGATAAATAACCAATTCTAGTTAGTAAAGTATGTTTAAAAAAATTCTTATTTTCGTCATTTTAATATTTTCATAAATGCCAACTTTTACGTGTCTGGAGATCTTAACTGCCTTCGTAAATTTTATCAGTTTTTATTTGGTGATCTGTAGGAGATAAGTCATGTCTAAAATACCCTTGTTATTCAAATATTTTTTGTCAAATATAAAACAGAGTAGGTATATTTTTATATTTTAAATATACGAAGTAAAACTTAGCATGCAAGGGGTAATATAATTTTGAATAAAAAATCTATCTAATTAAAAACACGAAATCTCGAAATTTAGGCTTGTAAAACTGAACAATCATTTTAAGCTTATGGTGCCAAAAAAAAACTTTTACAGAGCTATGCATTTAAAACTTGATAGTTAGTTATTATGATACGAGTACTAAAGTAGTAGCCAACAGCATCGTGCAGTTTTAAATTGGAAAACTCAAAAACTGAAAAAGCTCGCAAATATGATGCTTTTAATGTATTTTTAAATTAAAGAACTTATAAAATAAATGCTCCCGAATTGTTAAAGCTTGATTTACAAATGCTTATGAATTAAATATTCAAAACATAAATATATAATTCGTTTGGTTTTTTGATATTGATTGGTCCTTCAAGCCGGATATGAACCAGCGAACTTTGGATGATTAAAATTAATAATAGGTATATTTTATCATGTATCAATTAAATTTTAAAATTATTAGATATATCTTTCTAAACAAAAATCTGGCGTTTAAAATCAATTCACTCAAACTTGACGCGATACAAATTAAAAAATTTGTTAAACTCTTGAGACCGACAATGCGCGAAAAGCGAGCGGAAACACAGGAGTTTTAATGTGAACATAGTGAATTAATTAATTAATTAATTACTAGATGATTACTATTATTATTATTAATAATAATGATTAATTCGAGAATGAAGGCAGTTTAACAGCTTTTAAATTACCCTCATCTAATAGGATAACTCCTATCCGACTGCAACCGAGCAAGCGCTGCTTAACGTCGGTGATCGAATAAGAAGCCCTAACAAATTCCATATATCGGCTTGGAGATAATGTATTTTCTTCGGAAAAAAATATAATGAAAAATTAGAATAAAAAAAATACTTGCAAGACTGTTCCATAATGAATTAAGATTATAAAGACAGTTCCTAAAAATCTCATCTGAGATAATTTATCTTGAAATATTATAGAACAGCAATTAGATAGAAATTAAATCATTAAAAGTATATTATCTTTAATACAAATTGGCTTATAGCGCGTTCCAAGTTAACCCAATGTTAAACAAAATACTTAAATTTTCAATTAAATAGTTGAAGATTCATTAAAATAGTTAAAGTTTTAATCAAATGGTTGAATTTTCTACTTACAAGAATAAATTTTCAGATAAAAAATTAATTTTCTACCAAAAAAGACGAATTTTCAAAAAAATATTTGAATTTTCAACTAAAAAAATAAAAGTTTAACCATAAAAGAAAAATCTAAATTTTCGGTTAAGAATAGTTAATTCTCAACCAAAAAAAAAACAAACGAATTTTCAAATTGTCAACCCCAAAATATTAATTTTCTATAAAAAACCACGACTTTTCAGCAAAATAATTTACTTTGTAAAGAAAGAGATCAATTTTCAACTAAGATGGTGAATCTGCAATAACAGCCAAAACAAGGTTTTCAACAAATAAATATTTTTTTGGCAAAAAAAAAAAAGTCCGTCCAGAATATTGAACGTCCAAGCCAAAACTTTCACCCGAAAAGTTAATTTTTAACCAAACAGCTCCATTAAAAAAAACGCAAATTGAACTAAGAAAATTAGTTTTATACAAAAGAAGACAAATCTCTAACTAAAAAATATCAATTTTCCAACAAAACTCGATATTTCACTGAAAAATATTAATTTTCAACTGAACAGATAAATGTTTGCAAACAACAAAATGATATTTTTACCAAAAGAGATGCATTTTCAAACCGAAAAGACGAATTTACAAAATAAAATAATTAAATTTTTAAACAAACACGATGCCTTTTTAACAAAATTGGTTAATTTATAACCAGAGAATAAGACCTTTAACTGAAAGTATAATCGACCAGAGAAATGAACTGAGAAAACAGAAATATAATAAAAATATTATAAAGAATATTATATTAGGGTGGCCAGATACTTCATTTTAAAAATTCCCTAAATTTTTCCTGATCAATTTTTCATTTTCCCTCACCATTAATATTCAAATACCAGAATTTTATTCTTGTTATATTTTTGAGATAGAATCTTTTATGAAGGTAAATAAAATAATAATTTTAAGTTAAAATTAAAAAATTTAAGAATAATTATCTTTGATATTTTTTTAATATGTCTCTTAAAGAAATGTTCTGACTTTTTCAGGATTTAAAACAAAAATTCCTGACTTTACCTGACCAATTAAATATCCGGACTTTCCCTGATTTTTAGGTTTTCCGTTAACTACGGTCACCCTCGTTAATCATTGCCATAATATAAATAATGAAACTAGCGCTGCAATTGGTTATACTGCAGAAAAATCATTGGGGCAAAAACCAATAAAACGTATTGAAATCGTGATTTCTTACTCGACTTCAATAATGTACTATTTAATGTATAATTGTACAATGTAAAGCAATTAGCAGAATCATTCGCGGCATCGCATACTGGTTTATAACTTTGTACAGTTACATGTGCTTATGTTCTCTAGTCTTATTTATTACTGATACTAAATCAGTACCACCTCGCGCACCTCAACCACCTATTCACTCGCGTAAAGAATCTACACAGGTTATCGAACTTGAAACTTCCTGAAATGAAACAAATTCTCCATAAATACACTTTAATTTTTAACCAAAAGACAAATTTTCAACAAAACGATTTAATTTTCGACAAAATGGCAGGTAATTTAAAACCTCTCCCCTAACGAAATATTTTAACTGCATTTTCAACTAAATAGAGAAATTTGTAACCAAATTCTTAAATCTTTAACCAAAAAGATGAATATTCAATCAAAAATAAATTTTCTACCAAAAAAATGCAGCTTTAAAAAACTACACGAATGTTCAAGCAAATAGTTTACTTTGTAACTAAAACATAAGCTTTTAAGCAAAAATATCATATTTCAATTTTAAGTTAACAACATTAATTTTCAACAAAACAAATTAACAAAAATAAACAAAAGAGTTCAATTTTTTAACTTGGGGAGGTTTTTTGAGTCAAGAAAGAACAAAAATTTGACGGAGTTCTGAAGTTTTCAATCCGAAAATGTGAATTTTCCACAAAAACGTTCATTTTAAAACAATAGGTAAATTTTTAATCAAAGCGATTTGAAGGGTTATAACTTAATAAAACTTAATTTTTTAAGCAGTTAAACTTTGAACCACATACTTGAGTTTTTAATTCAAAAAGATCGGTGGGGAAGTAAATTTTCCACGCAGATGCTTTAATTTTCAAAAAGGCTGAGTTTTTAGCAAAAAAGTTGAATTTTCAACCAAATATTTGCGATTTTATCCAAAAAAGATGCAATTTCTACTGAAATCGATGAATTTTTAAACGAAAAAAGGAAATTTTGTAATTAAAAAGACAAATTTGAAGAAATGTTACATTTTTATGCAAAAAATATCTCAGTTGACTTTCTATCACTAAAATATACATTTTAGTTAAAAATTTATTTTCTACAAAAATAGTTGAATTTTCAGTCCAAAAAGACGAATTAGCAACTAAAGAGATGAATTTTCGACAAAAATGATTGATTTTTCAAACAAATAAGAAACTTTATAGCTAAAAAGATAACCTGTAGGAGAAATCAACTGCAAAAAAACATAGATTCCTGTTAAAAACATTAATTTTTAACAAACCCAATTAATAATAATAAATAAAAGAGTTTAATTTTCAACTTGGGAAGCTTTTTTAGTCAAGAAATTATAATAATTATTTGAGTTCGCATTTAAGCGACAAAAGGAAAAGTATTATTTTTTACTGTCTATCTTCCTATTTCATGCAAATCTATCTCAAGCTGATCTTCTACCGAGGATCGTTGTTTGCATGATAAGATGGTAGAAATTTTCAACAAGAAAGTTGATTTTCAACCAAAGAGACAAGCCTTCATAGAAAAATGATTGTTTTTACAAGTTAGTTAAATTTTAAACCATGTAGTTGGATTCTTATATAAAAAAACTTTGATTCACAAAAATTAATTTTTTACAACATGGATCAACATTCAACCAACAAAGATTAACTTTTAACCAAAAGGAAAACTTTGCGACTAAGGAAGATTCTCCAGTCAAAAAAGAAAAAATTTTGGAACATTTCGTGGACTTTTCTATTCATAAAGACGATTTTTCTACAAAACCGTTAAATGTTTTACCTGAAATTGTAAGTTTTTAAGAGAAAAGTTCATTTTTAACCAAATAGTTCAATTTCCAATCAAAAAGATGAATCTTCAAAAAAAAAGATTTTTTTTACAAAATAGTTCAACTTTAAACCATGTAGTTGGATTTGTAATAAAAAAGTGAATTTTGATGCAAAAAAAATAATTTTTTTCCATAATGGTTCAACATTCAACCAAATAGTTGACTTTTCAACCAACAAAGATTAAATTTTAACCAAAAGGACAAATTTGCGACTTAGGAAGATTCTTCAGTCGAGAAAGAAAAAATTTTGAAACATATCGTGGACTTTTCAAGCCATAAAGACGATTTTTCTACAAAACCGTTGAATGTTCTACCTGAAATTGTAAATTTTTAAGAAAAAAGTTCATTTTTAACGAAACAGTTAAATTTCCAATGAAAAAGATGAATCTTCAAAAAAAAGAATTTTTTTACAAAGTAGTACAACTTTCAAACGCATAGTTGAATTTTTAAACAAAGAAGATGAATTTGGTTCATATTTATGCGGAAAAACGAGCAGATTGAAAAGTTTCTTTTTTAAAAAAGGACAAGTATTCTCCTTTACCATGTATCCTCCCTTCCCATAAAAATATAGTTTAAGCTGATATTTCACCTAGGTTCGACCTTTGGATGATTGGATGGAAAAATCTGATATTTCGTGCACGAAGTCGCTACATAAAAACAAAATACTAATCATCACCCTTAACGCTATTTCTTTTTATATCGATTCCACAGAATTGCTGAATCGTTTCTTCGTGCTTTCGAGCAATTTACTGACGACAATTTTATTTCCGGAAGTATATTCTCGGCAAAGTGAAGTATGAAGTACGGTTAGTCGATTCAGTTCAAGGGTAAGCTGCATGTGCTCGTAATAAAATCATATGTAAAATCTAGATGAGTTATTTTAAATGACTTTTACTCCATCTTAATTGACACATGCAGTTTAAATCATTTAACATAACTAACGCATACGTACGTCTACACTATACATCATTGGCTATTCTCAAGATGCAAGGTCGGCATTCATGTGTGATCACACGAGTTAGACTATTATTAGGCCGAGTGGAAATTAATTGTGAATGTTACGATTGTCATTATTTTAAGCACACCTGTTCAAAGATGAGTGTTCCGAAGTTTTAAGTACCCTCATCTCAGTGGCCGTACTTAAACTACGTAACGGATTATAGACCCTCTCTTTAGACACGTCTGGCCCATTTATCGAACCGTAATCAAATATTTCACTCCCCCCCCCCCTCTCCTCTTAGAGAATATAATTTATGGTTTCCAAAAATAATACAATATACGTCGGAAATTATGCGATTGATTGACGCAAACATTATTGCAAATCACTGCTGGCTTTGAACCACGATAACTCAGCGAAAAAAAATTAAAGGGCATTTATAAAAAAAACAGTTAAAAAGCCTATGAAATTCCACGTCTAGTAATGTCAAACAGATTTTTTGTTGTTCTGTTGAAGAGAATACAGCACGTGATAAGTTTTTAAAAAAAATTCTAGATTTTCTAAAATGTTGTATCTCGACTTCAACTTTTAGCATGACATAGGAAAATTGTTGCAAAAATCTGAAAATTATACGGCTTAGAGCCTGAAATTTTGTCTTCAAGTTAAGCCGAAGAGACCTAAAAAATCTTTATCGGTTCCCAAGATAAGATGAAAAATATTTAATCGTATCTGAGTTGAGTTTTAGTCGACGATCACGATTTTCGGTCGGTTTGCTGCTCGCCTCCTTCGTTGAGGCAGGACCGAATAGGCCACGCACAGATGTGGTGCTTGATTGGGGCTCTCTTATACTTTTGATTCTGCTCATCAGTAATTTTTATTTCAAATTATTGTAAATTTTAACAATTAGTTATTGTTTTTTTTAATTATTTACAATTATTTTAATTTAGAATTATCCTCATATTGAAGAATAAAAAAATGATGAACAGTTTTTTTTTATTTATTAAAATCTTTATCAACTAGAATATTAATAAAAATTTAGAAATGTTATTACGAGAGTAAACTATTTTTCAAAAGAATTAAGCAGCTAAATTCTAAATCAATTATTTATGTGAAAAACACTAAAAATATTAAAAGTGAATAATAGTGGAATTATTTTTATGTATTATATAACTTCAATTTCTATTAAATGGTTTACAATTTCCCTTTATGGTTTACTATATATAAATTCGTTTTCTTGCACCTATCCATCGTGAATTTGCACGATTATTTGATTATTTTGGAAATTCCATTATTATTCACTTTTAATGTTTTTAAGTGTTTTTCATATAAATAAATTATTTATAATTTAGCTGCCTAATTCGTTTGAAAAATAGTTTACTCTCGTAACAATATATCTACATTTTTATTAATATTCTAG
>JAAAKG020178116.1:0-26403 GCA_010014905.2 Druon quercuslanigerum | reverse complement strand
TGATAATCAGGCAGTGTAATGAATTACTGATTTACGTAACACGCTACTTATTGTGTGTTTGGTATAATTTATAAACTTTAAAGAGAGACTTTAAAATGTAGGTGGTTAAATGCTAGTGGATCAATATGTGGTGAACTTGCCTTTTCGGAAGTCGCACGAAAAATATTTACGCACGGACTCCGATTTCAGTATGGATTTGGTTCTGACTTTCGACTTATACGGAGGTTTTTCGAACGTAAACATCAGAGCTGTGTGAACACTGAGAGTCGACTGATGCAATATGGCGTAATGTGACGCGTTTATCCAGCTAGGCTGTTAGGGCACTATGCTGAATCGCTATGCTACTGTACTGAAATCATGGCGCTGTCCTGGCAATGTAAATACTGTTCGAAATATTAAAGGTGGAAGACAGTTCAGTCAATGAATACAAGACTGTAGATCAGTTCAATTATCAAAGGAAAAGCCAATCTACTTACTCAAGGCAATGTAATGGGACTGCGCTGGCAATGTAAAAATTTTTTAAAATAATCAAGGGAAAATGCAAGGTCAAGGACAAGGTTAAGACAATACTATAAATCAGTCCGACCAACAAATGCAAGACATGTTGTTAGTCCAGTTGGTTAAGGCAAGACTATAAATCAGTCCAACCAACAAAGGCAATACATGTTATTAGTCCAGTCGGTTAAGACAAGAACATAAATCAGTCCAACCAACAAAGGACAAATAACATGTCTTGCCTTTGTTGGTTGGACTGACCTATAGTCTTGTCTTAATTACCTGGACTACAAAATATCTTTGGTAGTCCAGAATGTATTTTGCCTTAATTATTTTGACAAATCTTCACATTACCAGGGCAGTCCCATTACATTGCCTTTAGTAGCTGGACTGGCTTTTCCTTTGATAATTGGACTGATCTACAGTCCTGTATTCGTTTACTGAACTGTCTTCCACCTTTAATATTTCTAACAGTATTTACATTGCCGTGACAGGGTCATGATTTCGCCTATTATTACCAAGATAGCGCCATTTTGTTGCCCTTATTAGCTGAACTGGTCTTACCAGTGTTTCTAGTATTGTCAGTGATTGTTCTGATCACAGTTTATGGAAAAATCTACACCTCATCTTCAAGTTTCAAGAGGGACATTAGATTCGCTTGTGGTCATATTTTTCTCGTTCAGCCTCACCTATCTCGAAAACTTTTGATTTTTTGAACTGGAACCCATCAGGATTTTTTGATCATGAGGCTTGGAACTATATTATATTGTAATTTCAGCCAATTTGACAGGGGCTGAATTTTAATGTAAATGGTGCGGAGTCCTTTCTTAACACTAATGTTGCCAGAAATGATCTTATTACAACTAACACTAATCTTGCTAGTTTTTATGGGTTGCCTGAAATCCACAAGCCTGAATGTTCTTTTGGACCTGTAGTTCCTTCTGTTAATACTCATACCTATTTTTTAGCCAAGACTTTCAGTAAAATAATTTTGGTATCGTTATCAACATACAGATCTTCTGCGAAAAAATGTATTGCTTTTAAAGATCGGGTTTTCAATTTAAAAATTCCAGATAATCATATCATGGCATCTCTTGATGTAAATTCTTTATTTACTAACATTCCCTCAAACTTGGTTTTAAAGAGTATTGAAGATCGATGGTGTTTTATTCGTCGTAACACCAATATACCACTAGACGAATTTAAAAAAGGAATTTCACATCTATTAGAATTTACTGTCTTCAAATGTTCTTTATAAACAACCTTTGGAACGCTTATGGAACTTCTATATCTCCGATATTATCGGAATTGGTCATGCAAGATCATGAATAATGTGCCTTTTCCAAATTAGATTTTGAAATGCTTGCTTATACGCATTATGTTGATGATACTTTCTTAATTATTCCACTTGATAAACTGGATATAGTAGTTTATACTTTAAGCTCTTTTTATTCAAAATTAAAGTTCACATATGAAAATGAAGAAAATAGTTATGAAAGCTTTTTAAACATTGAAATTATTAGAGACTCTAACAATAATATTATAACTAACTGGTTTCGCAAAAAACGTATTCTGGCAGATTTCTTAATTATTTTTCAGGTCATCCTATGCATCACAAATTTTGTATTGTTAAAAACCTTGTTGATCTGGCCATACTCCTTTCAGATATAATTTTTCACATAAATAACTTAAATATTGTTAAAAAAATTTTGTTTTATAATAACTATCTGAATTATTTTGTTGACAAACATATTATTAGAAGATTAAAAGAATTGGAAACCAGAAACGAAGTCCGTAATGATACAGAAAGTAATGTTGAGGTGATTTACGTCAAAAAATAATTTATGTCCATTCCATTTTTAGGCACAGTTCCAATAATATTAACAGATTTCTTAGAAATTATAACAATAATACCATTTTTAGAGCAGATCATAAGTTTGATAAATATATTAAATTAGGCAAGGATAAACTAGAACTACTAGACCAATGTAATGTAAGCTATAGAATCACGTGTTCTTGTGGTATGACTTACATCGGCGAGGCTATAGCCGTCCTCTCAGAATTAGAGTGAAGGAACATAAGAAAAATATAAGACTAGACGAAAAATACCACAGAGCTATCAGTCAACATTTAGTACAAAAACACTCAAGTGACTCTAATGCTACAAAAGAGAATGATGTTGAGATCTTACACAAAGAAAACAATTACTTTAGATGTGCATTCGCTGAGATGGTTTTTATTAAAAAAGAAGGCGAGAAAGCCATGAATTTAATTTCTGTTTTAAATTCTTTTAATGATTCATACATGTTGATTTTAGATGTTTCACATTAAATTTATTTTGAATTTATGTCTCAAATTATTTACCATTTTGGTCTTACATTTTTCGATTTTTGATTTATCTAACTATTTACATGATAATTGTTATAATTAACATTTATACGGGAAAAGGTTATAAAAAATTTGTTATACATTTTTTAAAAAACCTTGAATTGGTATTCGAAATTATATTTTGGCTATATTTCTACTTAAATTACATACTATCTGATTAACATTATTCTAAAAAAACAACTTTTAAATGTTCATAATTCCTAATCTGTTATTTAATCGTGTTCATATTATATTGCGAAATCAACTTTTACTTTATCTTGAGTAAAATGTTATGTAATAATTTATAAATTTTTTGATAATTAAAGAATGGTTGTAAAACTACGAAATTAATATAATCTGGCAATTTGATGTACGTCCCTGGTTCTTCGATATTGTATACCATCCATTCGAGAATAAATTTGCCAGTGCTCTTGTAATCAAAAATGAAGCTAGAGCTTCAGGAATGGATTTCCAGCTCCATTACAAGCATTTTGGTCATTATTATTTAAATAATTTTTTGAAAGAAATAAAAAAATAAAAAATGGACTTATTATTCCATAGTCTGGTTTTCATCTGTTTTCTCTTAGGTAATTTATTATTACGTATATCAAATTAAACTTTTAAGAACTCTTAGCCTACAATTTTTATGTTTTCTAGAAATAATAGTATCTAAATTTGTTACAGATTTTGAATGATATTTAAAAAACAAATTTTTTAAAAACTTTTTTATAAATCTTAAGATGATTACAAATCAATGAGCATACATAGATCTTTAATGATGGGAAAGCTTTAATGTTAATTCTCAATAGACTGCAATCTTCGTAATGTAATTTCGGCGAGCTACTAATATTATAACTTTATGTATTTATCATTACGTTTTTAAAGTAATTTAATTTTTATTTTTAGCCTGAAGAAGAGGTCAGGTTTGATTCCGAAACGTCATGTTTTCAATGTTTGACTAGCAATTACAAAAAGTAAAGAAAATATATATTTTAGTGTGGAAATAGTTGTGGACCTTTGTCTTTATTTATGTAATTTATGTAATCTGTTTCGTCGCCTTATATTTTAAAGGTATTTAAAATAATTTGTAATGATTATTTAAACTCTCATTCTTTACTATAAGATTATCACAGTTGCTATTTATTTATAGCAAGCTCCACAGTCTTTCCTCTATTCGTCTCATTCCTGTTTTTTCGTTTCTCCATTTACTGCCAACTAAATTAATTGAGACCAATAAGAAAAAGTTTTTTTTTGTTTGTTGAAAGTCAATTTTTTTTAAATATAAAATGGATAAGAAATTGAATATATTTGTGTTTCAGAAATAATATTTTTGGATTGAAAATTTTACTCTTTAATTAAAAATTGAACTATTTTGTTTAATTTTGTTTAAATTACTTTTTAACTGCCAATTTAACTATTCTATTTTGGTTACAAATTGATCACTTTTATTTGAAAATTGGTCTCTTAATTTTTTTATTGAGAATTCATCTTCTTTGGTTGGAAATTTAACGGCATATGTACTTCCTTGAAAGTTGAACTACACCAGAACGTTGTAAGACTGTACAGCTCGGGGCTCTGTACGAACTTACAAACAGTCGACGCAGGTATAAAGCAGATATTCGAGGCGGCGTCGTACCTAAATATTGTGGGCGACTGCACCAAAGGAAAAGACGATTTGATGCAGTATCGAAAAGCAATGCGGCACTCAAAAGGGATCGGCCCACGGAGGCGCTGATATCCCAAGTGTGAGTGTGTGCACGCCGAGACCGAAGTGACGAAGACCGGTCTTACAAGTTTCTGGTGTAATTTGTTAAAAATTAATTTTATTGTTTGTTTTATCCATTTTGTTGAAAATAAATTTCTTTAACTAAAAATTTAACTATTCCATTACTGGGTGAAAGTTGATCGTTGTTAGTGGGACATTCCACAATAGTTGAAAATTTATGTCGTTTGTTGAAAATTCGTCTTGGTAGTAAAAAATTAATCCTCTGCATTGAAAATTCAACTATATATAAAATATATATTCTTATATATAAAATTCACGCAAATTATAGATCTTTCATTTGTTACAATCATTCAAGGATTACTTGCGAATTCTCGAAAACTGAAAGAAAGTTTTTTCGAAATCCAGTATTTTCCGAACGAGCGTAGATATTAGGAATTTTATTTTATTATTCGACGTGGGAATTGTCTCTCTTTCAACTGATTCCAAACATTTTTTTTAAATTGTAAAATGACAAAATGACATGATTCTCGAAAACGAAGAAAGTAAAGAAATATTCACATAAAATTTGAAACATCTAGAAAAGTTCTACAAAAATATCTCTTACTTCTTACCTTTTTTATTACACTCTTATCGGAGAAGGTGTTAGATTTGTGCAGAATCCCCCCCCCTCCCCGTCAAATTTCCACGTTTTTAAACCCCCTGAATTCGAAAGACAGGTTTTTACGTTGAAGGTCATGTTCGGTAGCCAGAAATTTCGGATAAAAATTACAAGATTGATAGAATTTACAAAATTAGAAAAAAAGAAATAATGAAAATTTTAAGCCAAATAACGCACAACTTTTCGAATTTTCTTGAAAAATAGAAAATTCTAATTTTAACAGCGTAAAAAATTATGAAAAATCTAAGATTCCATTTTGCGTTACACTATGCGAGATACGACAAATGATGATTCAATAAAAATTGTGCACTAAAAAGAGATCTATAAATTTGTTGTTGGTCATTATTTGATACGACGCGTAGTTTTTATTTTATCCATAAGAAACGTTATTAAAAATAAAAATAGTTTTTGTTTTAATAGTGAAAAATAACATTAAAAATAAACAAATTAGAGGGAACGACGCAAGGCACGAAGAAAAATTAATTGACAAAAATCGTTTACCCAAAAAGGTTCTAAAATTCTTTATTAATAATTTAGAAATGACAAGTAAATTTCCTTTCAATCGTAAAAAATAAGATTAAATTATTAAAAATTATTAAAATTTTTGTAGGATGCGCACTTTTTTTTTAATTATAGAAATAAGATAATGCAAATACGCCTTTTTCAACAAAAATGCATATTATCAATTGTAATAATATAAATTTATTGAAATGACAGTTTTTTCAGGGTAGATGAGAATAAAAATGAGTGCAAAATAAGGAGAAAATTTTAAAGCAATCATGAAAAATAAAATTTGCACATTATTTTGCAATATCTGAAGAAGCAGTACCAGCCCGTGGTACATAAATAAATATAATGTACACTTGATATAATAGTGGACAAAATCGAGTGCGAAGTACCAGATGCGTAATGAGAATGTGTTCGTTAAGCCGAAGAAGCTTTAACAAAAGAGAGTTCACACTCACCAAATTATAGTTGTTCATGATTTGACCTTTAAAATTTAAAAGTTCAATGCACAATGTAGGGGAAATACAAAGACCGATCACGTAGCGCGAGGTAAATACATTATTATTATATATTGAAAATTTGACCATTAGGTTGAATCTTTGTCTGTAGATTAAAAACTGAATTATTTTGTTTACAAGTTGTTTTGTTTGGTTAAAGATTTAACTATTTTTTTATAAATGCAAGATATTTGTATTTGAGACATTAAGCGATTAATATTGAATTTGATATGACAAATAAATTAATTTCCCCTCTTGTAACAGCATTTTGGACTGGAAAGCCTGTTAAAATATTATTTTCGTATTTTTTTGTGTTTTATTTAAGGCATTTATAAAATCGAATCGAATCGTCTGTGACGAAGAAGGGGAAGGATGGAAAAAGTGTTGAAAATTGTTTGACGTTTTTGGAAGGGTCTCCAACCGGTCAATTATACAAATAAAAAATAACACAAGTTTCGAATGAATTAAAGTAAACGAACACGTATAAAATTTCTATTCATACAATTAGACCATTCAAATCATTTTTCAAGCGAAAAACGCGCGACTCTATTATTTAGTGTAGACACATTTTTCTTCACGATGCGGTATAAAAACTGTATAAAAATATATCTGCTGTCTAAATATTTTCCACCTAGCATAAAACTTTGGTAAAATGATTACACGGACATTTCTCAGCTGGTTTTGCAGTCTCAGCAGAGCTAGAATAGATAGTTCGGTCAACCGATGTTTTGCGAATCGTGTCGAATTTGTCGTCATGGAAGTCAATTTCAGATTTTCGAGGGAGACGACGTCGAATCCGCACGCTTGACACTACGTGTAGACTATATAGCACATACAGTATACAGGGGCGCGAACTCCATTATATTCACATTACAGTAGCATTAGGGGTTACATTGTATGGATTGCGATATATTTGATACCCTCCCTTGCGTGCACGAATTCTGTGGCATATGCACCGCAAGTCGGATGGCCGGAACGGATTGCTTTTGAATCGAGCAGTTAACGTTTAAAATAAATTGCGCAACCAACCCGCGCTCAGCGCGTTCTAAAACTCCATAAAAATACGATTCGTAAAGACTGAAATTGATCGATCCCGACTCATGCAATTGTGGATGGATCATTTCGTGTTTTCTAACAGGGGAGTCGAGTTATCGTGTTTTCCCCTTTGTCGAGGTTTTTTTAAAAGTTATTTTGATTCATAAAGTCAAGGAGAGAAAAAGTTAAGAAGGCTGGTGATGTATTTTTTAGGCTTGATGAGGTTTCGTATGAAAGGAGATTGCAAAGCACGATTTATCATTTAATAATGGTGGTTCCATAATATTATTATTAGGGACTTATTATTAAGAAACTTTTGTTTACAATAAATCATTGCCATATAAGATATTTAGGGATGCTTAAAAAGCCAAAATTATGCTGCTAAAATTGACGCAATTGTGCATATAGTTTATGCGACCAAAAATGGTGCAATTATGCAGGACGAAGCGACCCTTTTTTGGCGTTTAATGCGTTTTTACGCAATTTTAATAGATTCCAGAAAATTCTCTTTTACGATTTCCGCGTATTTTGAATTTGAAATTTTTAATCTATGTATTTTAATTTCTTTAGTTCTAGTTAAAATTGTGTACTGTTTAATTTTTGGCGATGTAATATGACACAATACAATTCTCAAATTTTCAATTCAATATACTTTGAGGTTCTCGGTTTGAAAGTTGTTTAAATGTAAAGTAATAAAAAGAGTTCAATCATTTAATTTATAATTAATTTAATTTAAATTTTCAATTACTTTTGTTTTAAGTTTGTTGGATGTATAACATTCTAAGTTTAAAACTGATACAATTATTTGAACTTATACAATCAAATGCTAGCAATTTCTCCGAAATCTGTATAGTATTTTTAGTGATGTGTTGAATTCAGAAATATGAATACTTAATAATTTGTTCGTTTGCTGAAAGAAGATGTTAACTAATTTTTTTAAATCGGTCAAATTTCACCCAAGTGCCCGGGCGTTTGGAATTAACATAGGATTTTAAATTGGAAATGCGGCATAGTGTAAGAGACTCGAAGTTAATTCTCCACAGACAAGACACTTTGGTGTCCATAGATTATATTATTAAAACTACTGGTTGTATTATTGTAAAACTTTGTGAGTTTCTTTATTTTAGTACCTCATGACAAGTTCATAGTAAAAATTATGTTATATTGTTTTAAGCCAGTGTAAAAAATATTATATACCCGAAAAATCACTTAAGAGATGTCCACACATGCCTGAGACGATTTTGGAGTCATATAGGAAATTAATAATTAAATTTAGACTCAAAAAGTACAACCAATGAATATTACATATAAAATTTCACACTATATATAAATTATACATAATTTTTCTACCAAGGTATGCACTATGCACGCAAATATGAGTGTCTTCGGAAACATTTTTGAGGTTACGTCGATACATAAGAAGCCGTCGTATGACAACTAGGAATACTTTTTTGGGTTCTGTTGGACAACGGATTGAAGAAAACGTATCAGACTACTCATACTCTAAGCCTTGCGTGCAAGTATTACCCACGTAGAAATTGTGATAGGGGTTTGGAAGGGCCCAGGCTAGTTTTCCCTATCTGTGATCGGGTACTGTTTGGAAAAAATAAGGAGGGCCAGACTAGTTTTGTAACGCCGTTTTAGTCGGGCTCTATCTAGCATTTCTAGCGAGATCCTAACGAGAATACCATTTAACGGCCCGTCTAGAAATCTCTGTTTTCTGGTGGGTTCATCATTCAGCTGTCATATAAATGAAGACATGAGAATGACAACTGCATAAGGACCACATGAAGTCGGCACATTGTTACATTGGCAATCAAGTATATTAGTGCCATTTTCAACTGGTCCTTATGCAATTGTCATTTTCATGTCATCAAATATTTTTGACAAACGAGTTTTCAATAAACAAAAAAATGACTTAAAATATTCTTATTCGAACCAATTGCCGATCAATAATTTTAGAGGTCATTTTCATAATTTTTCACTGGACTTCACATACACAGTACTAAATTTAATTGCTTTATTCATATCCCACACATGAAAACCAACTTTATCTTTGCTTGAAACAAAATAGTTACTGTGAAAGGTGCAAAAATTAGTAATTAATTTTTTGTTTGTTATATTCACACGACCTATTCTGTATGTATGAATAAATATAATTTAAGGAAGCTAATATTCAAACTTTATTTAATAAATATTTAGATTGTGTTTTTTCATTAAAAACACGTGTTTTTATATCATAATCAAGAACTAACCATAGCCTGGCTTAAATACAGGATTAGGGCCTAACTAGACTGAAATAGTTTTCCTAGTCATGAGGAATAGAAAATCTAAGCATTGCCTTAAAGGGTCCTGATTAGAACTTATTAGTCCAGTTATTCTAGTGGGATACAGACTACTGCCCTACTTGAAATGGGGCAAATGGGGCGATTTCTACATGGGTTTGATCGCAAATAAAAAAAGCGGCCAACAAAGCATTGCGCATTCTTTTTTAGTATTCAGCGCCGTAACTAGCAGTAACTTTTATATTTCACAACAGGATTTACAGAGAACAGATTAAGATTTGGATCACACCGGCAGAAAATGATTTCCCAAAGGATTTTCCATTTATTTCACTTCAAAACTTTAGGAACACTTTTTGTGTTGTTTTCCATCGAAGTAACATCAATTGACGTAACATCCTTTGACGTGACCATAGTTTTATGTTGTGATGTCCGCTGACAATACGTCTGACCTTTAAGGGTAAAAAAATAATACCAATTGCATGGGGCGAAACATAATATTTTTTATGACGTGGGCAAAAGTGATTTTTACCATAAATGTATTTATATATAATTTTTTAACAAAGCTATCTAATTGAATTATGAAAACTTAGGGTAAAAAATAATTGTGGTCTAACATTTTTTAATCAATAAATAAAAAAAAAAATTCTTTTTATATCTAGTACATATTTTCTATCATACTATTCCTCATTTGTGAGAATCGTACTACCCAAATGAACACTGACCATGATTCATATCAATTTTTTAAATTTAAAAGTACTTAAAAAAATGGAAAAAATTTGACTCATACATTCATTTTGCTTATTCTGTAAGATTTTATTTTGTGAAAATCTCCTGGAAATCAGAAAAAAAGCCGCGAAAGTGCGCCAGTAGTAGAAAAAGTTTATTAAGTTTCAGTGATGGATGCTGAAAATGGCTAAAAATATCAGTGGCTTTTTTTAGTCAGAAAAAAATGACTAAAATATCAGTGACTTAAATCACTGTTTCAAATTAAGAGAACAAGCTCCTCTTCCTAAATCGAAATCCGATTATAATATTTAATAATGTTAAGTCCAAGACTTCGCCTATAATATTACACCAACTAACAGAATATACATCCAACAGATTCATTATTCAATTAAATATTGTTGCTCTTTAATAAACTAGTTATAAAGAATGACAGCGTTTTCTCGTAAATAAGTAGTCTCAAGAGCCATGAATACAAAATAGCGCTTAACTAGCAACAATTTTAAACCTCTCCTTCTGTGATTTTCCTCTTTGAAATGCTAAGTGCACTCGTTAGTAAAAGAAAAAATATAAGCATGTTGCTTAACTATTTCGAAGAAGTCATTTGGAGTTAATGACCAATGGTTATAGAATTTACAGGCTGATTTTTGTTAATCTGTTCACTATAAGTCATATAACGATATAACAAAATGCTATACGGATTCTTGGTTTTTCTTCATGAATTACCGAGCTAATCAATTCGGAATTTCGACTGAAACTCGGTTTGGAGTGAAAGGAGACTGCAAAAGGATAATAAACACAATTTACAATATTGCATTGAAAGAGATCATAGTCAGCTTGTTTATACATCTCTGGGAATTTTCTGTCAGCTGGTGATCGGCGTGATCGCATACTCTTGTAAGAGTTTCTACTTTCCATCTAGCAACACTCACAGTTTCATAATACGCCTCTTTGCTTTTATTACGTCTCGAGTGATTTAGCAAGTTATATTAATTAAATATTATTTGGAAATTACTCTGTTAGGGTTTCAAGACTTCAGGGAATTTCGGAATATTAGTATAAGTGAGGAAATTTCAAATAACTTTTCAGGGAATATCAAGGAATTTTAATCCACAAATTGCGTAAAGCTATTTTCTGAAAATTTGAATCCCCTATTCGCACTCTGAAAAATACCTAAAAGTTGCTCTAAACGGTAAAGACTAAGATCGTAAGTAAAATAGAAGTAAGATCGGAAAATCTTACTAAGATTTTATAATCTCAGAGAATGAATATTGAACAAACAAATAGATTGAGCTAATTAAATAAACGTAAAACATTAGTGAAATTAGATTTAGAAAAGAAGGAGTCTTCATTACAAGTCTCACAAACACATAATTTTATTTTTTTGCTTGAGAATTTGTCTTGTGGTTTAAAATTGTACTATTTTAATGGAAATTCGCCTTTTTGGGTTAAAAATCCACTATTTTTGTTAAAAATAAGTTTTTCATTGTTGAAACTTTATCTTTTTGGCGCAAAAATTCAGCTTGTTGGAAGAAATTTTTTTTCTTTGTTGATTGAAAAAAGGTTGGATAAAACTTTTCTTCATTTAACTATGTTGTGAGAAATTCTATTTTTTGTTTCGAAAATTGACTTTTTTTGTTGGCAATTTAACTAGTTTTTTGAAAATTCATATATTAGGTGAAATTTAAACATTTTCGAAAAAAAATTATAATATTTTTTGTTGGAATTATCAATTATTATACTTTTGATTGAGAACTAATTTTTTTCTGGTTTGAACAGTGATCTTTTTGGTTGAAAATTTAACTATTTTGCTGAAGATGCTTTCTTTTTTGTTTAGAATAAGTTTCAAATTAAAAGTTTTTCTTTTTTAATTGAAACTTCTTGTAATTTGTTGACAGTTTGTTTCTCTTGGTAGAAAATTGATCTTTTTGGTTACAGAGTCATCTTTTTGATTGACAAATAGTTTATTTGGGTAAAATTTCATTTTTTATGTTGAAAATTGAATAGCACTACGCTGTAATATATATGTGGATTTACTATTTTCTGTTGGTAAAAATTTTTCTTACCTAATATATTATATTTTAATTGCCTCTACCCCCACCGCGCCCCCTTATAAGGAAAAGTAAAGTTTTTCCAAACCCTCTGCCCCTCAGATCGTCTTGAGTAATTTGCGGACTGTTTTCACTAAAAGTATTTAAAATAAATATATAAACAAACATTATTTGCATCAATAATATTGATCTCTTAGGTGTAAGGTTGTTTTTATACCTGAAAGTAAAAGTTACAAGGATTGGGAAAAATCCAATACTTATCAGGGAAAAGTGTGGCAATATCAGAGAATTTCCAAAATTGGCACTTTGTAGGAACCCTATCTGTTACAGATTTTTAATTTATTTCAGTCCATTTCAGGTAAATGGGATTGAGTAAGAAATATTGCTTCAAAAATCTTCATAAAACAAGAATAAAATACATTTATTTATCTATTAAGCGCGCAGCTGTAGAGTCGTGTACTCACTCCTCATTAAAAAGTTATGGTTGTGACTGAGAGGATATGGTACGAACCCTTTACGACAGAATCGTACCGCGCATTTATTCATAAACAATGATCGATATTTTATACCTCGCTATATTAAGTCGAAGCTAAAAGTAGGAATTCATACTCATAGTTACAAGAAAGCATGGTAATCCTAGTAATCTTACAGAGATGATAAATCTAAATTAAAGTGTCGTTCAATTTGAACGTAAAAAGTATTATGCTGAAAATAAATGTTTAATTTATAATTATAATTCAATTATTTTACTTATTTATAATGGAAAAACTCTGTAAGGTTACAGATTTACTATACTTTCTGCAGATAACATTTTTTTGAAGTGGGCTATTCTCATCTGCCAGGCTGTTAAATATACGAAATGCAAAAAAAATGTAGTTCAAAATGAGTTTGAAAGAAATATATTTAGCTGATTATTAAAATTTTCAACCAAACAGTGGGATTTTCAAGTGGCGAAATGGATCTTTAATCAACGAAATTAATTTTGTACTAAGTAGTTCCACTTTCAACCACGCATTTGATTTTTCAACTTAAAACGATCAATTTATTTTTAACTAAAAATAGAATAGTTCAATTTTTAGTTAAAAAACTGATTTTTAATCAAAAAGGAAGAACTCTCAACTAAATAGTTAAATCTTCAACTAACCAAATAGTAGAATTTTTATCCAGAACAGAATCATTCTCAACCAAAGATATGATAATAGTCTTTTCAATAAAAAAGATATAACAGTCAAATAAAAAATAGTCGGACTTTCTTATTAGATTGTGTTAATTTATGTCGAATATGAGGGAAAAAGCGTGAAAAAGGGTATGTTTCTTGAAAAAAGGGAAAAAAGGAATCCGTAAAAAATGGGTAAAGAGGGGAATAGGGGAAAGATTGTGTTAAAACTTTTTAATTATCTTTATTCGCGTTGAATGATTTCATATGTCGGAAATATTTGGAGGTGATAAATTAATCTCTTCTATATTTAAGCGGTTGTCGCCGCATGCAATTCTTTTGGCCTCTTATAAGCCCCGTAATGACTGCGAATCATCGTTGCTCGGGACCCGCGTTTTTATAATATAAGCTCTGGGTCCACCTCGTCGTGATCTTCACGTCGAAAAGTCTGCATAACGAGGCTCATTATTTACGCTGATCATTATTTTGACGGCGCTGATCGGCCACCGTCCGTCACCCTTGCTCTTAAGTCTTGCCGAATAACTCCTTCTCTCGTTCCCGCCGCCCTTTTATTATCTTAAACCAAAAGCCCTGACTGAGTGCCGCGTCTGATTTCGATGTCATAAATCTGCCGAAAAGAATGGCGTCCAAAGTATCCGGCTCATTTATTGGGCCACGTGGATATAGCCAAGAAGTCACTTCTCATTACTTTTGTTCTCTTTCTTTTCCCCTTAACACAAAAGAAGAGAAGAAGAACGTTGTATATATGTGTATATATATATATATAGTACATATTCCCTTGTCCTTCTGAAACGTGATCGACACCTCGAGGCTTCTGGCTTCCAAGAAGCCTCCACCTCTTATTGCTTTTACGAGCTTTTTCAACGTGTGAGAAATTGCCGTGTAAGATGATCGTGATTATGCTCGACGTGCTGCAAGTATTTCTTGCAAATTTCAGACCGCTACTTTTCTTTTTTATTGCGACCGGGCTTCTACCGCCTTATCTTTATTTGCACAGGTTGCGCATCCTTTTACTGATATTTTCTTTCGGGATCATACTTTATGACCATTTTGCAGACTTTGCACTTAAAACTCTCAGATCCGAGCTTCAATTTCTTGGCGATTCAAATATGAGAGGTTCTTGTGCATCGTAATAGAGTTCATTTCATGCACTTATTTTTCTCTACTCTTTCAGAAGGTATATACATGTTTAATGCATCATAATATGTGTCATTTCATACGAAAATGTACCACTTTCTCTATCGTAGCTTAGAATTCGCGTTTTTGTGAACTGACAAGAGGTCTATAAAGTGGCGATTTTGGGTTTTCAGTGGAAAAAGTTCTATGAACCTCTGCGTTATCTGCATAGAAAAAACTGGGGGTTAAAATCGTAGTAGGTAATCGGTGAAGCCAAGGTAAGAGCCAGGGTACTAACTCACTGTTGCGACTCGCCGATTTCTCCAACGGACTCCGTTAGAGGCAGCACATTACAGCACGTAATCTCCGGAGTTCTCCCGAGAAATCTACGCGTATACAGGGTAATTTTATTCTATTTTGAGTTACCTAGCTAGCTGTTACTCTGTTTCACCGATTACTTACAACCTTTCTTATTCCCATTTTCCTATGATACAGTGACATTATCCTTGTATACTGGAAATTATTGAAAGTGGGTAAATTCTATTTTAAAATAAAAATATATAACACGTGCACTTATGACAATTGTCAAATATAAATGCGCTTTTACCGAAAAGTGATTTTGCAAAGTGCTGACTTCAAAAGCGGCCCGGTCTCTCGTTTTTTCACTTGGTGGGTTCGCTCTGGGTTTAAAATACTGGGAGTTTATCCAGGTACATATATGATTACGTTATTAATTCTAATATTGAAAAAATGATACCCTATTCAAAAAATGACGCATACAATTGCAATTTTTAATGATACAATAAAATAAGGTAAGTTCAGACACTCTTAATTATATTTGATGTCTTATTTTAATTATTTTATAATAGATACATAACTTTTTGCTTTCTTAATTTAATTTAGTTTTGTAAAAGTATTTACTTTATTTATAATTAGGTAGCCTCTTTACCATAAAAGGTAGCAGAAACATTATCGTTGAGGGTATTTAAAGTTTAATTAGATTTTTGGAAAAATAAATTTCTTCGGATGGCCAGAAATTCGACCATTAGACTAATTAATAAGGATTTCCAAAATCTTAAAATAATATATTCAGAAGAGGCGAAGGAATCTTTAAATATGGAAAAATGAGTATTTTAACGATTTATTTGATTTTGACTTCAGCATGTCAAAACATCCTTGACAATTTTATGGTAAGATCTCACGAAAAAGATTTGCGATGTCAAAATCCGTGAGTAAAAAGGTATTAAATTGATTAAATTATAATTAATGCAAGTTATATCAACTAATTTATCAAGTTTATCAATTTGTTCTGAAATATTTAGATAAATCGATTGAATATTGTAGGCTATATATGTCTACTGAACTGCTAAAAATGATACATTTTTAATGTTTTCTGAATAATTTTTAGCGATTTTCTTATTAATTCCAAAAGACTTGATGCAAATTTATGAAGAATTGGCTAAGATATCCATTAAAGCTGAAAAAGGACGGGAATTCACTACCTTAAATGCTGATAAATTAATCTGGAGCATTATATGCAATTTATAAAAAATATCATGTAAAAATAGTGATCATTCTGTATTGTTATTTGAACTTGCAATACAGATTTTCAAGTGTTTTCAAAAATCTTTAACTATAAAATATTCCATCCTCTCCTTGATCTCTTTTTAACTCTATATAAGTTATATATGTAAATAATAAACATTTAAAAAACCCTGACAGTGTCATTTAGGAATTTTTCATTTGAAATAATGTATTAGTACATTGTATTAGTACATTGTATTAGTACATTAGTACTTCACTGAGATATTTTTAGAAGAAATTTGTTAATCGAAGAAATTGTGAAAAGTGATTGTGAACTACAATGTTCAAGTTTTTAGTAATAACCCTAAAATATTATAAAGTTAAAAAAATACTCTAAAGCGAACATTACAATAAATGAACGATAAGAAAAATTTGTGAAATTGTACATTCCATAAGAATAATCTGCTGGTGTATAAAAAACTCTTGGTATATGTTTATATGTTTCAAGTGATCTATATTTCTGAATATGGCTACAATAATTAATAAACAGTCGCGGAAAATTGTCCAGGGATAGTCCTGAAGGAGCGACCCCTAAGCGGAGGCGTAATGTCATTGCCGAAAGCCAGCGTTATCCTAGGCATGCAGGGCTCTAAAAGGACGGTCGAAGCATTTCAAACCACCAAAAAGTTTTAGACTTCAGGGTGAGAAAATAATTTATATGAAAACACGGTGACAAAACGTCGCAACGCCATCATTGAATGGACGAAGCAACTCAAGGTCGATTTGCTAGACTGATACGATCCCAGCATTATCCCTGTTCACGGAGGCTTTTTGGCGCTTACGCACACTCTGTGGTGCTAAAAACACCCAGAGCTTCAACACGTTTCGTATCAGCCATTAAGAAAGATACAGACGAAGATGAGAAAGCGACATTAAGACCAACCGCGGAAAGAAGGCACCTTCTGACAGATGATCGCGATTTCAGAAGAAGGAACATTGACATGTAGGTTCCTTCTAAACTCTAAAAGCTGACTGAAAGGGATGCCTCCTCTGTACATCTGGCAAACCGTTCACAGAAAGGGTTCGAAAGTTCGCCCAAGAACTGAGGATCTACAATCACACACTGAACAAGTCAAAGCTGCTGACCATCAGGCAGCATATTGTTGAGAAAATACGGGTATTATCTGTTGCAAGGAGAAGAATATATAATAGAAAAAGGGGAGGTGAATCAGAGACAATCAGCAGCTTCTCGCTAAACCATTACGCCTCTTCAGCAATTTGCCTGTTTCGGTCAAAAATCCACTCAAGCCCAACAAGGTAGAGACATTTTGGAGAGAGGTATATAAGATCCGGAAACACTGTAGTTGAAAGAAGATACATAAGAATATCATCTGCTTCAAGGAGTTTCGCGAAAAGCTCATAACATCTTAGAAGGAATGTCCATCAATCACTGCCGCAGAGGTGAAAAAAGTACTTACGGGTACGAAGAACTTTTCTGCAGCAGAACAGCCGAGAAAACCTGCTAACTGACAGATGTGTCTACAAAGACGCAACAGATTACCAGCGCATCCTGTCAAGGGCCTAGATTTACTACCGGAAAGCTTTCGATTCAAACTCTCATATAATTATTATTTGTCTGGTGGAAAGCTTGAAGGTTTATCAACAATAGTGAGAAGCATAGAGAGATTGATGCTTCTTTAGAAAACTGGATTTACTATCTCATCTGGAAAATATTGTGTGATAACGAACAAACGTAACTTTTCAGGGAGACCGTTAACGCGGACGCGGACTTCTGAATATCCAATGTCTACACATTTTAAGGAAACAATAGCATTCTTGGCCTGAATTTTAACATTAGATGTGAGAAAAGTGCTTTACTCCATCTAGATGTTTCGCTTCTAAAAACCGGAGTAAAGAAAGCAGAGTTTTGAAAATTCAGCCAACAGATACTTGACCAGAAAGTGCACGGAAACTTTCACAGAACTGGAGAAAGACAGCCCTTGTCGAAGGAGCAAACTTTTGCTTTCTTCAGATCATTTGCGCTGAATTCAGATACAAAGTGTTTCATTTTGGCTTGCCGGGACGGTGTCATTTCCCCCCTAGTATACCGCGACCGCATTTTCTGTCAATAAGTTACCATCGATAGGTGCAGAGCGTTTCATGCACACGCTGAGTACCTAAAATGTGTACTATTCAGGTGTTATACTCACGTGGGAACGACGTATCTCTACAGGCATAATACGACCCTAAGAGTGCTTTATTACCAACATAGTCGCTCTTACGGTATTGGCCGTGATCCTGCCCTGGCGCACGCTCCAAAGAAGATATAGTCAATTATTCCAAACTAGAAGTGCCTAATTTTCTGGAACTACGATTTTAGTACAACAGTCTCCGGTTCACACTCGAAGCCTGTCATCGTCCTACAAGACTTCAAGAAATGAACTATATTCTTGATCGAATTTTCAGCTTCGAACGAATACAACACCACTGCTAAGGATAAGGATAATGAGGAGAGGTATAGATACCTCAAAAGGGCGCTGCAATCTACAAAGTAAATAAACTTTTTAGAGTATGCATGATAATGTCATTGTTCATTGAAGAATTAAACTTTTAAAATTTTACTTATAAATTTGTATTTCTGAGATTCTGGAAAATTTAACTATATTTAAGTTACAAAATAAAAGTCTAAAATTGAAACTTATGAAAAACCCATACAAATCATGGGTTTCTTGTATTTATCTTAGTAAATAATAAAAATGTACAAAACAGTTTTAAACAAAACTTGTAGATCTTCCAAAAATACATATTTTATATGAAATACATTTTTACTCTGCGAGTAATCGTTTTAGGGAAAAACGATGATAAATATGAAAAATCACAGAAATACAGCACGATATGTAGCGGTATCACACGGGTGCCTACATTATTTCTGTAACCAGTAACAGGGGTGCCTTCCCGTCCCCCACAAGACTTTGGAAAGGGGTAAGGGTTTAACCAACATTATTTCTGTGACCAGTCACAGGTGTGTATTGCCGGTCCCTACGAGGCGTTATCAAGGGATAGGGGTTTGACTAACATTATTTCTGTGAACAATCACAGCGGTGACTCCCCCCCCCCACAGGACGTTGTAAAGGGGTAAGGATTTGACCAACACTATTTCTGTGACCAGCCACAGTTGTGTATTCTCGACCCCTAAGAGACGTAGGAAAGGGGTAGGGGTTTGACCACCATTATTTCTGTGACCACTCAGAGGGGTGCCTTTAAGCCCCTACGAGACGTTGGAAGGGGTAGGGGTTTTGCCAACATTGTTTTTGTGAACAGACACAGGGGTGCCCCCCATGAGCCGCTGGAAAAGGGTCAGGGTTTGATCAACATTATTTCTGTGACCAGTCACAGAGGTATCTTCCCACCAACCACGAGAGGTTGGAAAGGAGTAGGGGTTTGACTAACATTTTTTTCTGTAACTAAAGTCGGCTTGAAAAGTACGAGACACTCACTTTGAACTCTCACCAGTCGTTCAAAAAAATCACAGAAAATTCTAGCCAGGTAGACGCGTTGAACGACATGTATATTGTTGTTGTAAAAAATTTTTTACGCTAGCGCTGATGTAAAACGTGTCAAAAACGAGGTTTTGAAGATACTTTTTTAGCCTCGACTTTCGAGACTTCCCAAAACCAGCTGGAATTCTTAAAAAATATGAAAAAATTCACAGACGCCTCTTAAGGTGTCTAGAAAACATAGCAGTTTTCAAAATTTCGAAATATCAAATTGTTTGTTAATGACAGACCGTTTTCCGCAAAATCGTATCTTGGACAGAAATAGTGATAGGGAGTTCGTTTATGGCTTAAAATGTGCAGTTTTGCAACTTGATTGAAGTACACTTTAAAAAAATGAAATACAATCGACGTATCGAGAAATAATCCTTTAAGAATATTTCATAATTTAAGGCGATTAGGTACCGTAGAAAAAGTGTTAGAAAAAAAGTATCCATTGCACAACAATAGGTATCTCAGGAGGAAGGGTATCCGACCTCCCTGCCTTTTGCCCTCCCAACTATAGACCTGTGGGTCGCGTACTTTTGATGCCGACTTTAGTCACAGGGTTACACCGCTACATATTGTGCTGTATTTATGTGATTTTTTATATTTATCGTGGTTTTTCTAGAAAACTATTACTCGCAGAATAAAAATTCATTTCACATAAAATATATGTTTTTAAAAGATTCTTAAACTTTTATTTCAAGCTTTTTCGTACATTTTTATTATTTACTAAGATAAACACAAAAAACCATGATTTTTATGGGGTTTCCATGGCTTTCACCAAGAAAATCAAATTTTCGCGTATTTTTACCATCATTTTCGTAATCAGCGAGTGAAAATACATAAATATACGCAGTTTCAAATTATTCGGAGGTTTTACCAACATTACTTCTGTGACCAGTCACAGGGGTGCCTTCCCACCCCCCATGAGACGTTGGAAAGAGGTAAGGGTTTGATCAACATTATTTCTGTGACCAGTCACAGGGGTATCTTCCCATGACCCACGAGAGGTTTTAAAGGGGTAGGGGTTTGACCATTATTTTTTTCTTTAACTAGTCACAGGGTCACACCGCTACATATTGTGCTGTATTTCTGTGGTTTTTCATATTTATCGTCGTTTTTCTAGAAAAGTATTACTCGCAGAGTAAAAATGTATTTTACATAAAATTTATGTGTTCAAAAGAGTCATCAACTTTTATTTTAATTTTTTTCGTAAATTTTTATTATTCACTATGATAAAAACAAAAAACCATACTCAGTTTCAAATTGATCGGAGGTTTGTACTATTCGGAACTGCACCCCAATTTTTTTTCCTCTTATTTCACCTTCCCATTGTTAGTGCTAATTTTTCTATCCTATTTTGAAACTTATGTTATTTAAACTGCTAGTAATTGCAACTACGATTTCATTATTTAATTTTTGATATGGAATTTTATAACTACAATTGGTTATCAAAAATTTTAATCTTTCCAACTCTAAATGGCAATCATTAAGTTTGGACATTACCAACGAGCAGTAACTATGCGAGTTGGGAATATCCGCCACATGGTTAACATTATATTCTTCATATACAGCGAAGGGGAAAGCGATTTCGGCGTCTGGCGCGAAACTGCAAATGTGATCGGTTCAGCGATCGATTGATGCAACCATGAACGTATTCCATTGTTCGCATCCAGCCAAATTTTACAGCCAATAGTTTATCTGTGTAGATTTAGTGCATCTTGCGTGCACGTTGTCTATTGTCGAAATCACAAAACTATGAATATACGCTTGTGTCACATTCCTCCATATTGTCTTTACTCGATGCATTGACGTACTATACTTATGGATTTTTGTTTTTAGGTTGCCAGCAAATTCCGTTCAAGCGGACAAGCAATTTCGATCATGTAGACTCTTCCGCCTATTTTCCCACGCCACTCGATGTCAAATCGATTGACTTAGATGTAGTAATCTGTCTAGGTAGATAATTTAGGGCGAGTTGTTGATCTACAATGTCCGCTTCAACATTATGTTTGTGCTTGTTGTTTCCATTGCGTTTCTTATTCCTCAATGGTTTCTGTCCTGATATTCAAAGCCTTTTTTGAGGAAAAATTCAAAGCGTGTAATCTAGATATGCTTCACAGATGGGGTTCTAAAGCACAACATCTTGCTTGCTATTAAATTAGTCTCGGAACTGTCTAATCGTAACTTGTGGCTCACGCACTTGCTTGATATTTATAATAACTCTCACCCCCTGAATGTAATTGTAGGACTGCCTTTTCAATTGTCAATCACTGCGATGCATTCGATACTTGGTCATTTCAACGTCGATAGCCCTAACGTTGCTGGCCGAGTTGAGAGAACTCTTTAAAACCGATCTTACTTTTGTGGTGAAGATAGTAATTAGGTTTTTTTAACGATGCGATTTTTGTTCTCGTTCTGTAGCTCCACGATCGCTGAATCTCCTCTAATTAAAGTCACTGTTAGTCGCTTTCCGTTTTTTCAAAATGCTTCGCTTCTCGGCGAAACTACATAAGTTTTGAAAAGGAAAGAGGAAAAAGAAACATAATCTTCTACTCTTCATAGATCAAGAGCTATGACTCTTCGAAAAAGTATATGCATCACGAGTTATGAGAATAAAACTTTGAACCTTTCCATTCGGAAGGCTCTCTATGTACTGGAAAATGTATTTCGACCGTATTTGAGTTTTTGGTGGCATATATGCATCTGTAGTAAATTGACAGTTCACCTTTTTCTCTTTTGTTGTTAAACAACAATTAATTGTTCAACCATTGTTTAAATAATATGCTTCACTCTATAAATTGTGTGAATATTTTATGCATTTACTTTGTAAAAATTATTTCTAGAATATCTGTTGTCGAAATTAAATAAGAAAAAATAAATTAACTAATTTCACATTGTTTATTTATTATTCATCAAAAAATTACTAAAGGGATTAGTTTGATGACATTGTATTATTTTATGTTAAGAATGCCAAAAATTGTATAAACTAATCATCCCACAGGAAAAGAATTATTGTTAATTTTTGATAATAAAAGAATATGTAAAGAAATTATTTACGTAATACTTCAAGTGACAAAGAAACTAATTTAATAATTGACTAATTAAGTGACTGATAAATTGCTAAGTATCAAAAGATAGTATCACCTAAGAAACTTGGAAATTGTTTTGTAAGATGAACTCTTTTCTATAAAAACCCAGAGGGAGAGTGTCAGGCACTTCTTTTTTAGTGGTGTTCCCAATAGGAAATCGGAATGAAGCGAAATTAAATTATATAAATTATTTAAAATTAATATTTAAAAATATTAAAATATCAGATAATGGATTAGTCCTATTGGGGAAACCACAAAAAAACGGTGAATACTCTACCTCTGGGGTAGACTATTTTCTCACACTAAGTAATTTATTATTCAGTGAATTGGTCAATTGTCTGATTAGTTTTTTCCTCAGTTGCATCATTACATAAATCATTTGTTTACTTATTCCTTTATTGCCAACAATTAACAATAATTGTTTCCTCTTCGATGATCAGTTTACAAATTTTTAACGTTATTAGCATAACATAATAGCAAGTTATAAAAGTAATCCCTTAAAATAAATTTTTGTATAAATAATAAATAAACAATGTAAAATCAGTTAACTTTTTTTTATTTACTTTCGAAAATAGATATTTTAGAAGTAATTTTGACAAAGTTATTAAAAGTTTAAAAGTTTTAAAAAACACATTCTCACTTTCGGGTTTTCAATTTTGCCTTGAGAACAAAATGAGAGCAACAAAAATCTTTTTCTACAGATATTATTTTTCTATTAAAAAAATATATATTTAACTGTTTTTTAATACTAATTTCGACACACACGTTTCACGAGGTGTTCAACAAAAGTTCAAAATTAATGTTCCATTATCAAAAAAGTGTCAAATCCGACCAAACGTTGCCCTGAAATCATGTCAATGCACATATACGGTCTATTTTCAAAGAAAATTAATAAAATTTGACATTTTTATGTATGATATTTTTAAAGCCATTGTTTATAGGATGAAAAGAAAAAAGAAAAGAAAAAATCCTATGTCTGGGAGATGGTCACATCTATGCAATGAGTGTGCATTAGTAATGTAGTGTTTTAGTGCATTTCAGGGGCACGTTTGGTCAGATTTGATCCACTTTCAGACATCGGATTTTTGATTTTCTTTTCTTTACTCTAGACAATACCTTTAATAATATTAAATTTTAAAATGTTACATATTACTCATTCTATTTAAAAATGGACCGTATATGTGCACGCTTCCAGGGCAACGTTTAATTAGATTTGACCCACGTCCGGGCATAGGATTTTCTTAGTAATTTAAAAATTATTATATTTAAAGTGATTTTAATTTATTTAAAATTATTAAAATTTTACATGGTTTGATCATAAAAAAGTTTTAATATCACAATTTTTGGTGACTATAAATTTTGTCAGTATAAAATGAAGTTCGCATTCCTTTCAGTTTCAAGGTTCTGGAGTATATTTTTTTCATTTTTAATGTTTCCCATTTTAAATTATTGTTTAGTTTAAAAGTTTGTTCAGTATAATTCAATTAATTCTTTGACTTTATCAAAATTGGTCTAATTAGCTTTAATGTAAAATTATCTTTTCGTTATGTAATAACAGTTTAAAATTTTATAATTTCAGAAGCTTTGACTTTGAAAGATTCAATTTAGTTTTCAAGTCTTGATCGTTTTGAATTTATAATTGTTCAAATTCAAAAGTTTTTAATTTTTAATCATTGAATTTTGAACAATTTTAAGTTTGAATAATACAATTTTAATTCCTCTAAATTTTTAATCATCTAATCTTAAAATATTCAATTACTAAGGTTTTCACATTGCCTTATTTTCTCAATTTTTAATTTGACATCATTCAATTTAGTGATTCTTCAATTCAAAATAAAATTGTTTACTTTGCAGGGCTTTTGATTTAGAAATTATACAATTTATTTTCTTTTTCTTATTAAATTGGCAAAAATCGTTCAATAAATGTTGTGTGGTATTAAAAGCTCAATACAAAGATTTGTATCTTTCTTACCTTTTTCTTCACCCGGAAGAATTCTTCCGGGTTTTTTTCATCTGGGTTCTTTAGAACTACTTTTCAAATCCTTGCGCTGGTTTTCATTTTCCCTTTTGTTTTCAGCCTCCAGATCAGGGTAAATTTCTTTCCTCTTGAAGCCATTTCGATATTATCTCTTGAATATTTATTACTTGATTACTTCAAACCACTAAAACTGTTGCTTTCACAAACTTTGGTGATGGAGGTTAGAGGAATCAACAAAGTACCTGTTACGAGGGCTCAGGCGTCGATACAACGTCGCCACATATTTTGTACGTTAAAATTTAGGAGCGTTAAAAGAGAACTTAAAATCTCTACGGAGAAAATGGAGCTTTGAGGGAGACATTAGTAAAACTCAAGAACATAGAGGCAAGGCCTTCCATGTAGGGGCTGAATCTTATATGGAAACAGATTAGAATTAAAATATCTTTAGCAGCGACTACATAGGAGCAAGTAGAATAAGAGGCCGCAAAGTATGGGTAATAGTTCCACTTGGAGCGTCAAAGTAGGGCCTAAATTTCGACTCGGGCAGACACAAACTTCAGAATTGGGTTTTTTCGCCTCTTTTTCAAACATGTCCGGGTTCTTTGAAAGACCATATAACTCGACACCTATGGAATATAGAAAGTTTTTTTCCTTCCAATTTTTCAGAATGTTCTCTAGTTTAAATTTTGTGTTGAACCTTTTGCCCTAAAATTCAATGGGGTGGATCAGTGAACGCAAAAACGATTTTTAGAAGTTTCGTCAGAAATATCTCCGGGACGCATGGGTGTCATTTGCATAGAAGGCTTGGAATTTTAATCAGGACCCCTTAATTTTCAGTGATTGAACTCGGCTTCTGATTTTATGAAATTTTTTAAATGCTCCTATTTCACACAGTCAACTATATGATTATATTCCATAATAAAGATTGTCAAGCCATATATATTCTTCTAATTTACATCAAATTTGTAGTTTCAATAGAAGTTATTGACATGTATTTTTTATTGAGAGCCGCGAAGTCTCATTTATCAATTATAATGATATAATTCACCGACACTAAGCTTCGCACTCAGCTGCTGAAGGTATGTCATTATCTGAGTTTGACATTAATACAATTTGATCCCCTTCTAGTTTACAAGGCTGAAATGGTAAATGCGTTTGAAATCGCAAAGTCTCGTTAAATAATATAAATTATATTTATTTTCTGTTTGTTATTCAACTTCTGAAGCTTATATATATAATTATTTTATACGTATTTTGAAGTTTGTTTAACGTTCTTAAGCGGTTCTTAAATATTCCAGTCAACCGTTTATTTCCTAATTGCATGCAAATTATTTTGAAGGATGTTTGACACGAAATTGCGTACTTTCCAGGCAGATTGTATGGACTTGAAACGATTCGTTCAACGAAGAGACGTATCGTCGCTTCGCGTTTGTTAGTTCGTGTATGGGAGCAATTAAGAGAGAAGGGACTTTAACTTGCCGTTCTCGCATGACTTTTCACTCTCCTTTCTTCTGTACACGCACGCCAGATGTAAGTTGTTTGTTTATTTTTGCAGATTCGACAATTTATAAGAACAGTCACTCTGAAGCGATTTCAGCAAAGCGAAAAATATTAGTGTAACGCGAAGTCACGA
>JAAAKG020178115.1:34959-52493 GCA_010014905.2 Druon quercuslanigerum | reverse complement strand
CCTGTAATATTGCCTAATAAGGACTATGAAGTAATGTAAAATGAAGATCCTAGAAGAGTGTCTGATGAGGTTCTTGAAACAGTGTTCTTCAACTAGTGTTTAATAAAAAACCTGAAATATTATTTAATGAGGACTATGATGTAATGTCTACTGAGGAACCTAGAAGAGTGTCTACTGAGGATCTTGACAAAGATTCTAATAAGAACCAGTAATAGTGTCTGATAGAGCCCTTGAACTAGTGTCAAATAAGAAACCTGAAATATTGCCTGATGAGGACTATGAAGTGATATCTAATGAAGATCCTAGAAGAGTTTCCGATGAGAATCTTGAAAAAGTGTCTAATAACGACCTTGACACAGTTTCAAATAAGAAACTTGAAATATTATCTAATGAGGACTATGAGGTAATATCTAATGAGGAACTTAGATGAGTGTCCACTGAGGATCCTGACAAAGTTTCTAATGAGAACCAGAAATAGAGTCTAATAACGAAATTGAACTAGTGCCTAAGACGAAATCTGAAATATTGCCTAATGTGGACTATGAAGTAATGTAAAATGAGGATCCTAGAAGAGTTTTCACTCAGGATTTTCACAAATTTTCTAATTAGAAACCGAAATAGTGTCTGATAACGACCTTGGTACAGTATCTTATAAGAAATCTGAGATATCATCCAATGAGGACTATGGAGTAATGTCTGATAAGGAACCTAGAAGAGTTTTCACTGAGGATTATGACAAATTTTCTAATAAAAACCAAAAATAGTGTCTAATAACGACCTTGAACTAGTGTCTAATAAGAAACTTGAAATATTGCCTGATGAGGACAAAGAAGTAATGTAAAATGAGGACCTTCTCACATTTTCTAATGAGGACCCTGAAATATTGTCTAGTGATGACCTTGAGGCAGTGTCTAATGCGGAGCTTGACAATACAATCATTAGACTTATTGTTAGAAACCCGTCTATGAAAAGTAATATGAAAAGTAATGATACTAATAATAATTGAATACTCACAAATAGTGGCAGCAACATATTGTAAAAATTCTGACTCTCTTCGTGGAGGCATTGTTGATTATCTGTCAGATATTACAAATTCAAAGTTATAAACTAAAAAAATTCCCTCTTAAAAATTATTGTTCCTTGATAAATGATCAAAATTAAAGGGATATTATCGAGATTACATCTTTAAAAAAATCCCGAAAATTATTTATTTAGTGAAACAAGTATTTGAGTATATGCAACCACTCAAATCAACATTCCGAATGAATTTTCCGAAATTGAATATAGCGATTGATTGCTATCTTCCCAGTTGCGCCAACTTTGATAAGATGCTTAAAAGTATAAAAACAGGTTTATAGAGTTTATTCAGTGATAATAGTTACTACCTGAATGCATCATTTGTAGGCAGTGTGAGGTAGCCTTTTTCTAATTCTCAGGCAAATGATTTTATCTTTTTGGTGAATTTGGAAAGATTAAAATTAATTAAATTTACAGATTCGTAATTGTTTGAGTTGTAATGTTTGTCGTGACGTATTAATTCTCTGACGATTATTTGAAGCATTTCATCATCGATAAACACTTTTTAATTAGGTGTTCGTGATAAAATAAAACTAAACATTTACTTTTAATTTTAAAAAAATATGGAAATAAAGACAATTTAGTTAATTAAATGCAAATCATTTTATTTTTCATACAAATTGATGTACATTTAAAGAGGTTTTCTTGTTAAAAAACTTGTGCTTATCTATTCTGTGTTTAATTATTCAGTGGAAAAATTCACAGGTTATTAAAATGCTAATATCGGTCGTAATTGGCTAAACGCGAGATTCTTGAATAGTGGCGATCCGGGTTCAAATCCGGACCAAAGCAAATTTTTTATCGTGTTTTCAGAAATGTTTTGACTAATAAAATCGACAAAATTTACTATCAAAAATTTAGCATGTGCTTTTATTTCAGATTATAAAAGTAGATATTAATATTTACACAGGGTTGCTACAAAATCTCAATTTCAATATTCCCTGACTTTGCACTGACCAGTTTTCATTTTTGCTGACTGTTTTAATTTTTATTTAGGTGTCAAAAACAACCTCTTATTTAGGAGATCGATACTGTTAATTAAAAAAATATTTGTTTATAAATTTATTTAAATTTTGTTTACTAATTACATAAGACAAAAGTATAAAATTTTTTTTTACAAAAAATGTAAATTTTTTTTACGAAAAAATACATTTTTAACGAAGAAAGACTAATTTTTAAGCAAAAATGCAAAAGTTAAATTTTTAGTTAAAAAAATTAATTTTTTCTATAAAAAAAGGTCAATTTTTTTACAAAATACATAAATTTGTAACTAAAAATAGTAAACTTTCAACGAAAAATAGGATGGTTAAATTTTCAACCAAATAAATAAATTTAAATACATAATTGTGAGTCTTCAACCAACAAAAATGAATTTTTAACTTTTTCAAAGTGTTTTCATAGTGTTTTTAATATTTTTAATACTACTTAAACCGAAAAGTTGAATTTTCGACCAAAAGCAAAGAAACGAATTTTTTACTGAATATAACATTAAAATTTTCAACAGAAAATTAAGTTTTACCAAAAAAAAATTTTAATTGTTATTTTTTTACCAAATAAATTAATATTTGACTAAAATTATAAACGTTAGAAAAAATATTTTTAACCAGGTAGGTGAATTTCCATTTCAAAAAATAAATTTTCTACCAAAAAAGGAAAAATAAAAAAAGTACATGTATTTTCAACCAAAAAAGAAAAATTTCCAACCAAAAAGGGAATAGTTAAATTTACCGTTATAAGTATAAATCAAAGAAAAATAATTTTAAATGAATTACTCAAATTTTGAAACACGGAAATTAGTTTTTTTTAAATAATTAAATATAAAATCTAACAGATGTATTTTCAACCAAATTGATTAAATTTGCATTAAACAAATAAATAAATTTTCAAATAAGGATACGAATTTTTTAATAAAAAAATTTAATTTCTCACAAAAAAGAAACTTTTTTTAATAAAGAATTGAATATATAGTTAAATATTTAGTTAATGAAATTAAGTTTTAATTAAACTCATTATTAAAAAAAAAACATCCCAAACAATTATTTGAATTTTCAATATACAAAAAATAGAATAATTAAATTTTCAGTTAATAAATTTTTAACAGAAAAAAACAATTTTGAGCCGAAAAAATTATTTTAAACCAATAAGAAAAAATGAATTTTCAATGCAAAAAAAATATTTTCACTAAAAAAAATGAATTTTTAAAAAAAAATTTAACTTTTAACTAAGAAGATCGATTCTCTATCAAAAAAGATTAGTTTTGGACAAAGTACATAATTTTTAACTAAATAATTAAATTACTGACCAAGAAAATTAATGTTCGTCTACAAAAGATGAATTTAAAAAAAAATTCGATGATGAACCATCAACCAAAGAAATGAATTTTTAACAAAGTAGTTTCACTTTAAACTAAGTAGTTGAATTTTCAACGAAAAAATGTATAAACAAAAAAAATTACTTTTAAAAAAGTTGTATTTTCAACAAACAAAAAAATTAAATTTTTAAAATGCCTTACGTTCTGAAATTCTCTGACTGGTAGCAACCCTGTTGCAATTTATAAGCTAAAAGAAAATCTTGATAAATAAATAAAATAACATGCTTTTTCCTAAATAATTAATAAATTAAATTTAAGGCAATTGTTTTTTATTTAATAAAAGTTGAATATCTTTTAAACTCTTCCCCCTCGTTTCAGGTGTTATAAAAACAGTAATACAAGTAATAACACCACCACAGATAGAAAAAATAAAAAATATCACAGACGGACAAACAGAATCGTGTAATATTTGATAAAATAAAACAGACAAAAAGCCAAAAATCATATGTATTATTTTCCCATAAGTGACAGCCATTCCTTTGACATCATGAGAAAAAAGTTCTCCAAGATAAATATAAAATAAATTACTCGTTCCGACGGTAACTGCAAATTCGTAGATTATCAATCCCAAAAAAGGAAAAAAATTAATGGAAGAAACGTTAATTCTGGATTCTTCCAAGTAAAAAAAAATCCCCACCATTGCTTCCGCTAGACAAGCTACTATCCCGGAAGAAAAAAAAAGAGTTCTCCTTTGCATCCTTTCAATCACTTGAGTTGCTATCACAGAAGCTAATAATTTTACAATTGCTAATCCAACAGCTGCTGTTTTTGCTGGTAAGAAGGACCCATCATGTGTTAACATTTCTTGAGTAAAATATCTTAAAGATATATGACCCGAAAGTCCATCATGGGCATTTAAAAGAAAAATTATTGTTAATGCTCTTAGATTTCCTGAAAGTAAAAATAGCTTCCAAAAACTAGATTCTTTCAGTTTGACAGAAACTTTTTTTGGATTTAAATCTTCTTTTAGGACAGAATCTTCCTTACAGAGAGGAACTTCTGTAGCTATGTAATTTCCATTTAATTTGCTTTTTTCCTCATCAGCCTCTTCTATTTTGAATAAATTCAACTTCCTTTGTTCCTCCTCATTATTTATTTCCAAAAAGTAGGAAGAGTCCGGCAAAAAGGAGAATGTGATTACAAATAGTATTGGCACGACGAGATGCCCGAGATTCATATAAAAGTATGGTAAAGCTGCTCCTAGAATCATTGTAAATAAAATTCCGACGCTTGTAGACAATTTGACGAGTGCTATAAATGTTCCTCTACTTTTTCGATTTCCAATTTCGGAAAGGTAGATTGTAACAGCACAAATTCCTGAACCGTATCCTATTCCTCCCAAAATTCTTGCGATGTAGATAACTATGTAGTTTTTTGTTAATAAAATCAAAAGCCAGGAGATAATTTGTGGTATTGCAAATATCAGCAATGTCCATTTTCGACCAATCCGATCAACACAAAGTGGATTCAGAAAATTCCCAATCATTAGGCCTATTGGAAGCAAGGGCGCTATCCAAGAAATTTGATCCTTTGACAAGTGCAGATTTGATTTTTTGCTCTCCAAATAAGGCAAAGCTGGTGAAGTCCATGACAATATGGATCCATACCCAGCGGCTGTTGCAGACGCTGTGAATAATTTTTATTTTTATTGTTTCAAAAATGTAGTTGCTTTGTTTAATTTAATAAAAAAAATACTAGCGGAAACCTCGCTAAAGTGGATAATCATCAATGATGAGCGCAAGTCAAATAATAATAATAAATTATAATTTCGACTAATATTCTTGTAGAATGAAGTTTTCAGATTACGAAACACACGCCTTTTTTCAATTGTTTGAAAAATAACAGAAATATTGTTAAAAAACAAAATAAAAGTAATTTGCCGCGTCTTCTTGTCTTCTTTTCTGAATTACTCTTTCCAGAATAAACGTATAATGTTCTAACTTGAATATTCTTGTAGCCAACATTCTGACAATTTAATTGCACTATACATAATACAAAATTATCCAATTCAAACCATCTTTATGTAGGTTAAGGAGTTCAAGGTCACCAGCGCTCGGAGTGTTCTTTAACGTGGGCGTTGAAAAATTTAGTAGAGTAAAGAGTTAAATTAAATAAATTATTGAGATAAATTAGTATTGTTAAATAATGATTATCCGCCGCAGGGAGGTGACCCCTACAATTAATTATTTGTATCTTGCAATGGGTTTAAATAAATATGTAATACTCTGAAAATATTTTTGCACTCACCAACAATCGCAGCAGTAAATTGTAACCACAAATATTTTCTCTCCTTTCGAGGCATCTCTTTTTCTGTTGACTATTTTCAAATTTGAACTTCACCGGTGTACTTTTTGGGAAAATATATTAGACTTTGATTTTCAGTTTGAACTTAGAGATTGAAGACACAAGTTATGTTTTAAAAAATCTTGAAGGTAAATTTTGGAATGTGCTTAATTTTCTGATGATTGCATGTGGCAACTAATGCTATTACAAACTGGCAGTGACGCCAACAAACTTAAAATTGAGACGTCTACATTCTTATCTGTATGTTTAATTTGAGTCAGCCATTCAAAGTGGAGGAAAAATTTACGGGTTTGGTTTAACGTAGTAGCAATTTAGGACACATATCTAGAATGCAATAAAACAAAAAAAAAAATAACCTGCAATTTCATCAGCCTTGTTAAAAAAATCGATTTAAAAAAAAATGTTAACTAAGTAGTTGAATGTTTAATAACAGTTTTTGTTTACAACAAATAGTTGCATTTGCAACCACAAGGTTGCTTGCAATAAAAAAAAGGAATTTTTAAACAAATTTTTGAATTTTAAACCAAAAAAGACAAGGTTACAACAAAATAGTTGAATTTTTAAACAAAAAATACTTTTTTTTTTAATTTTTGAAGGCAGAAACATAAATTTTGAAAAAAAAATAACTTTTTCAAAAAATATTTGAACGACAAATGTTTTCATCTGAACAGTTGAATTTTCTAACAAAAAAAATTATTTTCTTAAACAATGGTTGAATTTTTAACAAAGTTATTTAATTTTCAACAAAATAAATAAATTTTGAATTAAAATAATAAGTCTTCAACAAAAGAAATGAACTTTTAATGAAATAGTTGAATTTTCAAATAAAATTTTCGTAGAAAAAAATGTTGAATTTAGAAAAAAGTAATTACAGTTTTAATCAGATAAAATAAAAATAAAAGATTTTGGAAAAAATTGTGGTTGGATTTTTAACTAAAAAACTTAAATTTTCACCGAAAATATTAAGTTTTAACAAAAACAGTTAAAAAAAAAATGTAAAGCTTTTACAGTTCATAAAGGAAAATTTTTCGGCAAAAAGAAAAAAAAATTAATTCATTTTCAGCCAAAAATGTTAAATTTATATAAAAAGACCAATTTCAAAACAAATAGTTGAATTTTTATTTGAATAAAATTTTAATTTAAAGACAAATTTTCAACAATACTGTTCAATTTTCAAATTAATACAATTTTTTTAAGACAATAGTTGAGTTTTTAACAAAATAGTACAATTTTCAAATAAAATAATAAATCTTAAAAAAACTCTTAACAAAAAAGTTACAGTTTTATTGAAGCTGTTAAATTTTTATTTCAAAAATAAAACAAAAATAAATTAATTTCCAACTATAAGAAGTCGAATGTTATCAAAGAATACGAATTATTGACAAAAAAGTTAAATTTTCAAATAAAATTATTTTATAAATAAATTGTTTAATTCAGAAAAATGAAATTAAATTTTTATCAGATAAAAAAATAAATTCTAAAACAATTGTTATCAGCAAAATAGTTGATTTTTCAATTGAAATAATAAATTTAACAACAAAAAATGGACTTTTAAGAAAAAAGTTTCACTTTTATCCAAGCTGTTAAATTCTAAATTAAAAAATATTTATTTTCAAAAAAATTAGACTTGAAACCAGAAACAGTTAAGTTTTGTCAAAAAACAGAAATTTTTAACAGAATATTCGAATTTTTAAACATAATTTTTTACTTAAAAAATTGTTGAATTTAGAAAAAAGTAATTATACTTTTTATCAGATAAAATTAATAAAACATGAATTCTGAAACAATTATAGTTGGATTTTTAAATAAAAAAGTTGAATTTTAACCCGAAAATAATAGTTTTTACCCAAAAAAGTTCATTTTCAAACAACCAGTTGAGTTTTAAATGAAAAATATTAATTTTCAATCAAAGGTGGTATAGATTTCACAGTTAAGAAAATTAATTTTTAGCCAAAATTAAAGCATTAAAAAAATAAATAAAATAATAAATTAACAATAAAAAATTTTTAGTTAAAAAAAATAATTTTAAATTTATAAAAGACAAAACTTTTCACAATACAGTTCAATTTTCAAACGAATAAAATTATTTTTAAAAAATGGTTGAAATTTTAACAAAATAATTACATTTTCAAGAAAATTCAATTTTCAATTAAAATAATGAATCTTAAAAGAAACTTGTAGCAAAAGAATTACATCCGAATTATCCAAAACTATTTTCTAAATAAATTGTTGAATTCAGAAAGAAGAAATTAAATTTTTAATTAGAAAAAAATAGTTTTAAAACAATTTTACTTAAATTATTTAATGAAAATGTAAATTTTTAACCCGAAAATATTTATTTTCCACAAAATAAGTTAATTTTTGGACGGAAGGGTTGAATTTTAAACGAAAAACTATAAATTTACAACAAAAAATGGAATTTTTTGTCATAGTTGTAAAAATTGATTTTTAGGAAAAGAAAAAAACTTTAATGCATTTTCAGCTAAAGAGATTGAATTTCTATCGGATTTTTTATTATAAAAGACAAATTATCAACAAAACAGTTAAATTTTGAATAAATATTAATATTTTCTAAAACAATAATTGACAAAAAATCATTACATTTTAGAAACAAACAAACAAAATTGACTTCTAACAAAAATATTTCACTTTCATGCATGTTGTTAAATTTTTAATTAAAAAATATCTTTAAAAAAAAATTCAACTTTGAACAAAATGCAGTTGAATTTAATAAAAAAATACGAATTTTTAACAAAAGATTCGAATTTTCGAATAGAATTATTTACTTACAAAATTATTGAATTTAGGAAAAAGTAGTTAAAGTTTTTATCAGATAAAATTAACAAAATATGAATTCTGAATATAAAGTTAAATTTTCAAACGAATAGAATTTTATTTTTAAAAATGATTGAAATTTTACCAAAATAATTAAATTTTAATAAAATAGTTCAATTTTAAATTAAAATAATGAATCTTGAAAAAAAACTTGCAACAAAAAAATTACACTTTTATCCAAGTTTTTGAGTTCTCAATTGAACAAGATCTTTTAAAAAAGAAAAAAAAACAATTACACTTTTAACCCTATAAATTTGAATTTGATCAAGAAGAACTATTTTCTAAAACAATTGTTGAATTGAAAAAGAAGAAATTACATTTTCAATCAAATAAAAGAAATAGTTCTAAAACAATTGTATTTTGATTTTTAAATAAAAAGGTTGATTTTTAACCCGAAAATGTTCATTTTCTACATAATAAGTTAATTTTCGGACGAAACAATTGAATTTTAAACGAAAAAATTTCAATAAAAAAAATGGAATGTTTTTCATAGTTGTAAAAATTGATTTTTAGTAAAAGAAAAAAATTTTCAATGCATTTGCAGCCAAAAAGATTAAATTCCTATTGGATTTTTTATTGAAAAAAATGTTTTCAACAAAACAGTGGAATTTTAAATAAATATTAATATTTTCTAAAACAATGATTGAAAAAAAATCATTACATTTTAGAAACAAACAAGCAAAATTGACTTCTAACAAAAATATTTCACTTTCATGCATGTTGTTGAATTCTTAATTAAAAAATATCTATTAAAAAAAATTAAACTTTGAACGAAAAGCAGTTGAACTTGATCAAAAATTATGAATTTTTAACAAAAAATCCGAATTTTCGAATCAGATTTTCAATTAAATTAATAAATCTTCAACAAACAGAAAAAGAGAAATTTTAACAAAAAATGTGCACTTTCATCCAAGTTGTTGAATTTAAAATTAAAAAGTTCTGTTTTATTAAAAAAATTAAAATTTCAACCATGAAAATTTTAAGTTTATCAAAGAAGGTTGATTCTTAAAAAATCATTGTCAACTGGAATTATTTTCTAAAAAAATGGTTGAATTCAGAAAAAAGCAACTAAATTTTTAATCAGAAAAAAATTAATTCTAAAAGAAATGTAAATAGATTTTCAAGTAAAACAGGTGATATTTAAAACAAGATTATTAATTTTTAAAAGATTAAATTTTTATTGATTTTTTCATTCAAAAAGAAAATAAATTTACCAAAACAGTAGAATTTTTGAATAAATATCAATATTTTATAAATTAGTGGTTCAATTTTTAAACAAAATAATTACATTTTCAAAATAATACTAAAATTTTCAATTGAAATAATGAATGTTCAACAAAAAAATGGATTTCTAATAAACAAAGATCTAATAAAAAAATTAAACTTTAAATCAAAATAAGTTGACATTTATCAAAAAAGATTAATTTTCAAACAAGGATGGAATGGCTTTTCCAATTGCGAAAATTGATTTTCGGCAAAAAGAAAACGAACTTTAATGATTTTTTAGCCAAAAAGTCTAAATTTCTATAAAAAACACACAAAAGTTTGAAAAACGTAATTAAATTTTTAACCCAATAAAATTTCTCAAACAAAAAGGATAATTTTTTAAACAAACATGGTTGAGTTTTCAATAAAGAATAAAATGATGAATCTGCCAGAAAATGAATGTTCAGAGAAAAAGATTAAATTTCTATACTAATACCTTAAAAATAAAAAAATTAATTACTTTTGTCTTTTCGGTTTTAAATTAAACTTTACGTTTCAACATTGATTTTTTTGTTAAAAAATTAAAGAACTAGTATTTATAAATAAGCCACTTTGTTAAAAATAAGAAAAAATTCTCTTTCTTTCTTAAAAATTAAACTTTGTGGTTGAGAAATTTGGAATTTTCTTCAAAATTCGCCTTTTTGGTAATAAATTAATCTTTTTGTTTCAAGCTGCATTTTTTTAGTTAAAAATTTAAATTTTTTGGTTAACAATTAATGCATTTTGTTGAAAATTTATATATTTTGGTAGTAAATAATTGTAATTATACTAGTATCAATCAACTAAAAAAGATGATTTTTTCAACAAAATGATAAAATGTAAATAATTCTATGTAAAAATTCGAATCTTCTGTTAAAAATGTCTGTTTTTTAATAAAATTTAACAGTTTCTGGTTCAAAGTCTAATTTTTTTTTAAATAAATATTTTTTAATTAAGAATCCCATAACTTAGATAAAATTGTAACGTTTTTCTTAAAAGTCCATTTTTTCGTCGTTATATTCATTATTTCAATTGAAAATTCAACTATTTTATTGATAAAAATTGTTTTAGAATTTATATGATTATCTGACTAAAAATTTGTTAATAATTCGTCTTCTTTGATAACATTCGAATTCTCATGGTTAAAAGTTAATTTATTTTTCTTTTCTTTTTGAAATAAAAATTCTCAACCGTTGTCTTCAAAAAATTGTATTAATTTGAAAATTCAACAGTTTTGTTGAAAATTTGTCTTTTAATTAAAATTTTATTCAAATAAAAATTCAAATATTTGTTTTAAAATTGGTCTTTTTATATAAATTTAAACTTTCTAACTAAAAATGAATTATTTTCTTTCTTCTTTTTGCCGAAAAATTTGTTTATGAACTGTAAAAGCTTTTCATTTTTATTTTAAAATAAACTGTTATTGTTGAAACTTAATATCTTTGGATTAAAATTCAAGTTTTTGAGTTAAAAATCCCAGTACAATTTTTTCAAAATTCTTTTATTTTGTTAAAAATTCAACCATTGTTTAAAAAAATAATTTTTGTTGTTAGAAAATAAAAATGTTTTGATGAAAAAGTTTATTGTTCCTTTATATAGAAAATTCGTTTTTCATGTTTAAAAGTAACTTTGTTTGTCATAAATGTAGCTAATTGTGTACAAGGTTGTTACAAATGTAAATTTAAAAAAATTCAAATATTTTTTAAAAAAGTTATTTTTTTCAAAATTTATGTTTCTGCCTTCCAAAATTCAATAAAAACTTATTTCTTGTTTAAAAATACAACTATTTTGTTGTAACCTTGTATTTTTTGGTTCCAAATTCAAAAATTTGTTTAAGATTTCGTTTTTTTATTGCAAGCAACCTTGTGTTTGCAAATGCAACTATTTGTTGTAAGCAAAAAATGTTATTAAAAATTCAACTACTTAGTTAACAGTTTTTTTAAAAAATCCACTTTTTTAAGAAGGCTGATGAAATTGCAGGTTAGTATATTTTGTGTTTTATTAAAACTTCGTCTTTTTTGCTAGAAAATTAATTTTTTTCTACAAAATTCATTTTTTTAGTTGATAAATTAAGTTTTTAATTGAGAATTCTTAAATTTCGTTTAAAATCATTTCTTAATTTAATTTAATTTAAATTTAATTTAATTATTGATAGTTCAACAGTCTCTTAAAATTTTTTTAAAAATTCCTCTTTCTGTTTTCAAAATTAAACTTTTCTTTTGAGAATATTATTGAAAATTTTTCTTTTTTGGTAGCGAATTAATCTTTTTGTTTAAAAAACCTTTTTTTTAGTTGAAAATTTAGTTTTTTTTTAAAACTCTTGAATTTTGTTAAAAATTCTTCTTTTTTGGTATTACAATATTCCTGTGGTTTGAAAATTCTACTTTTCGGTTGGCAATTTATGCATTTTGTCTAAAAATTATATTTGAAATTTCAGCTATTTGGCTGAGGATTTTCAAATTTGATTAAAAATTCGTCTCTTTTGATAGCAAATTAATCTTTTTATTTAATAATTTATTAACTAGGATTTATAGTTGAACCACTTTCTTAAAAATTAAAGGAAATTTCTCTTTCTTAAAAATTAAACTTTTTGCTTAAGAATTTTAAAATTTTAATATAAATTCGTGTTTTTGGTAGTAAATAATCTTCTTTTTTCGAAATTTATTTTTTTAAAGTTTAGAATTCACTTTTTGTTTGGCAATTCAAGTATTTTGATAAAAAATTGTATTTTTGGTAGTCAAAAAGATGAGCTTTTAAGCAAAAAGAATAAGTTACTACCAAAAAATACAATTTTTTAAAAAATATAATAATTCCCAAACAAAAAGTTGGATTCTAAACTTTAGAAAATGAATTTTGAAACTAGAAGAATACTACAGAAACACAAATTTTTATTAAAATTTAAAAATTCTTAACCAAAACGTTTAATTGAAGGAATCAAAAGTTTTTTCAAAAAGAAAGAAAGTAGTTCAACTATAAATCCTAGTTATTATATTGTTAAACAAAAAGATTAATTTACTATCAAAAGAGACAAATTTTTTATCAAATTTGAGAATCCTTAACAAAATAGCTGAAATTTTAAATATAAAAGATTAATTTTTAAACAAGAATATTAATTTACTGCCAAAAAATATAATTTTTAGGCAAAAAGCATAAATTGCAAACCAAAAAGTAGAATTTTCAAATAAAAAATATCAATTTTCATACAAAAGGATTAATTTACTACCAAAAAGATGAATTTTTAACCAAATTAAAGAGTTCTCAAACAAAAAAACTGAATTTTCATCTGAAAAAAAGGTTTCTTAAATAAAAAGATTAATTTACCACCGAAAAAGAAAGATTTTCAATAAAATTCTCAAAAGAAAAGTTTACTTTTTAAGACAGAAAGAGAAAATTTTGTTTAATTTTTAAAGCTATTATAATAATAAATTACTATATGATTTAGTTGATTGATTTTTTTTTAGTTGATTTTTTTCTGCAAAATACATTTTTTTAGCTGATAAATCAACTTTTTAATTAAGAATTGTTGAATCTGGTTTAAAATAATTTTTTAGGTAGTAAATTAATCTTTTTTTCTAAATTATTCTATTTGTATAACAATATAACAAATAGGATTGATAGTTAAACTAATTTCTTAAAAATTAAACTTTTCTTTTAAGATTTTTTGTATGAAAATTCATTTTTTTAATTTAAAAATTCTACTTTTTGGTTGGCAATTTATGTATTTTGTCTAAAAATTATATTTTTTGGCAGTAAATTAATATTCTTGTTTAAAAATTAATCTTTTATATTTGAAATTTCAGCTATTTGGTTGAGGATTCTCAAATTTAATTAAAAATTTGTTTCTTTTGATAGTAAATTAATCTTTTTGTTTAACAATTTAATAACTAGGATTAATAGTTGAACCACTTTCTTAAAAATTAAACTTTTTGGTTAAGAATTTTTGAATTTTAATAAAAATTCGTGTTTTTGGTAGTAAATTATTCTTCTCGTTTCAAAATTTATTTTCTAAAGTTTAGAATTCAACTTTTGTTTTAAACAAAAAGATTAATTTACTACCAAAAAACACAATTTTTTGTCAAAATACATTAATTGCTAAAGAAAAAGTTGGATTCTAAACTTTAAAAAAATAAACTTTGAAAAAGAAGATTATTTACTACAGAAAACACGTATTTTTATTAAAATTTAAAAATTCTTAACCAAAAAGTTTAATTTTTAAGAAAGAGAAATTGCCTTTAATTTTTAAGAAAGTAATTCAGCTATAAATCATAGTTATAAAATTGTTTAACAAAAGAAATAATTTTTAAACAAAAATAATAATTTACTATCACAAGAGACGAATTTTTAATTTAATTTAAGAATCCTCAACTTAATAGCTGAAACTAATTAATTAAAAAAAAAAAATATTAATTTACTGTCAAAAAATATAATTTTTAGACGAAATGCATAAATTGCCAACAAAAAGTAGAATTTTCAAATAAAAAAATGAATTGTTAAGCAAAAAGATTAATTTGATACTAAAAAAGATAAATTTTTAATAAAATTCTTAAAAGAAAAGTGTAATTTTTAAGACAGAAAGAGGAAATTTTTTTAATTTTTAAGAAACTGTTGATAATTAAATTTCAATAAAATAGCTTAATTAATTTTAGATCAACAATAATAAAATAGTTTAATGTTAAATTAAAATAATGAATCTTGAAAAAAAAACTTTCACAAAAAAATTACACTTTTATCCAAGTTGTTGAAAATTCAATTAAAAAAGATCTATTAAAAAAGAAAAAAAACAATTAAGCTTTTAACCTTAAGAAGTTTAATTTGATCAAGCAGAACCATTTTTTAAAAAAATTGTTGAATTGCAAAAGAAGAAATTACATTTTTATTCAGACAAAACAAATAGTTCAAGTTCTAAAACAAAAAATTGAATTTTTAACTGAAAAGAAAGGTTTTTTAAACAAAAAGATAAATTAACTACCAAGAAAGGAAAATTTTCAATAAAATTCTCAAAATAAAAGTTTAATATTTAAGAAAGAAAGATGAATTTTTTTTTTAAATTTTTAAGAAACTGTTGATCTATCAATCCTATTTGTTAAATTGTTAACAAAAAGAATAATTTTAAAACAAAAACATTAATTTACTACCTAAAAAAATTATTTTAAACGAGATTTAAAAATCCTTAATTCAAAAGTTGATTTATAAACATAAAAAATGAATTTTGCAGAAAAAAATAATTTTACTAGCAAAAAAGATGAACTTTCAACAAAACTAAAGAATTTTAAACTGAAAATTTGAATTATCAACTAAAAATGGTGATTTTTTCAACAAAATAATTATTTACTACCAAAAAATATAAATCTTTAACAAAATACATTAATTGCTAACCAAAAAGTTTTATTTTTAACTAAAAAAATGCAGTTTGAAACAAAAAGATTAATTTATTAAAAAAAAAAAAAAGCAAATTGTTATTAAAGTTCCAAATTTCTCACCCACAAAGTTTAATTTTTAAGAAAGAAAGAGAATTTTTTTTTTATTTTTAAGAAAGTAGGTCAACTATGAATATTAGTTCTTAAATTTTTAAAGAAAAAAATTAATTTTGAAACCAAAAGATTAATTTACTACCGAAAAGACGAAAGAAATTAATTTTTTTTATTTTTAAGATAGTAGTTTAAATTAAAAACCTATTTGTTTAATTTTTAACAAGAAACAAGATTTTTTAACAAGAAGATTAATTTACTACCAAAAAATATAATTTTTTATAAAAATAAATTAATTGCCAAACAAAAAGTTGGATTCTAAACTTTCAAAAAATAAAGTTTGAAAAAAGAAGATTATTTATTACCAAAAACGCGAATTTACATTAAAATTTTTAAATTCTTAACCAAAAAGTTTTATTTTTAAAAAAAGAGAAATTTCCTTAAATTTTAAAGAAAAAGCAAAGATTTTTCAAAAAAAAGATTAATTTGCTTCCCAAAAAGAAAAATTTTCAATAAAATTCTTAAAAGAAAAGTGTAATTTTTAAGACAAATAGAGGAAAATTTTTTTAATTGTCAAAAAACTATAAAACTCTCAATCCTATTTGTTAAATTGTTTAAAAAAAGAATAATTTTAAAACAACAATTTTTACTTTTTAACATAATAACAGTACAATATACTGTGAAATTTCGCTAATTGGAAATTTTCTTCATAAAAAGTGTGACAAAATCATTTGCACCCTTTTAAAAAATAAGGATTGCAACCTCCTCTGTATTAAAAAAGTTTCGCGATGAGTGTTTTTTTGTATAAGTAGTCTGACTTTTTTTAAATTCCGTTTATTTATTGAGACATTAAAGAAAATCTGTTTTTGGGGCTTAACTTTAAGGGTGGTTTTCACCCCTTGAACAGAAGAATTTGCAAGTAAAAAAATATCTGTCCAACTTGTTTTTTGTGTGTAAAAAATTCAACAAAATAAAAAAAATCAGCAAGGTACACCTTGCAGGCAAAAAAATTAACTCTAGGGGTAACCTACCCCTGACTATACATTTTTTTTTAAACTTTATATTATGTTAACTTTAATTTACAAATTTTTTAACTGTAGTAAAATATAGAGGAGAAATCAGCTGATTTTATATTTTCTCTTAAAAAAATCACTTTTGTGAAAAATAGGGTTTGCAACCCCCAAAATAAAGAACATGTCCCAAAGAGTGTCTTATTGTGCAAAATACCCCTATGTTTATTTAGTTAAAAAAATCAAATTCGTTTTTAAAATATTAAAAGAAAACTTTTTTGGGGGATAAACCTTAAGGGTGGTTGTTAATTCATAAATCGACAAAATACCACTTAAAAAATACGTGCCCACTATTTTTTTATATTTTCTACAAGATATTACAGAACGAAGAAAATTGGTGAAGTTCATCTCAGGTACTTTTATGTGCCACTTGTTGATTTTATGCGACTTGAATCTAGACCAGGTGACTGCAGCCCGGCATACTCAGTAGCCTAGCGTGTTGCATTTTACAGGCGCCAAAAATACTAAAAGTTCAATTTCAGAGAAAACACAGCAACAGAAACTTTTTTTTTTAATTTCTGTGTTCTGCTGGTATCATTTATTTTAGAAAGAGATAGAGAAAATGCATTTAATTCTTTTCAATCTTATCCTATATTTTTTCTATCCACGTCAATCTTTTTCTATATCTTTGAATATCTAAATTTCCACATATCTTCTTCAATCTGTTCTTCTTGATCTCATCCTATCCTTTACTTACGTCAATCTTTTTCTATCCCTTTGTAAATCTGAATTTCCGTTTATCTTTTTCAATGCCCTCTTTCCCATCTAGGCCATTCCTTTATCTATCCAGTTAATATTTGTATATCTCTTTGTCAAACTAAATTTCTGTTTATCCTTTTTAATACTCTCTTCTCTATCTCAGTCAATCTTTTTTTATGTCTCTGGCAATCTAAATTTCCATCTATCCTTTTTAATCTCTTCTTTTCTATCTTATCCTATCCTTAATTTCTCCACGTCAATATTTCTCTATCCCTTTATCAATCTGACTTTCCGTTTATCTTTTTATCCCCCTCTTTTCTATCTCTTTCTATCCTTTTTCTACCAAAGTCAATATTTTTCTATCTTTTTGACAGTCTGAATTCTCAGATATCTTTTCCAATCTCCTCTTCTTTATCTCATCGTATTCTAGGTTTATCAACTGCAATTTTAATTTCCGTCCTATTT